>JAHXJL010000109.1:0-104484 GCA_019395255.1 Botrytis medusae
CATATACAAGACCTCCAGAGAAGACGGCGGTCATTTCAGTACTATACAAGGCGGCAATTTCGGTGAACTTTCTGGTATTGGTAATGCAACCAAACTCGGACATGCTTTGAGATTTGTCAGACGTCTGAATTTACAATTATTAAGACAAGATCAAATGGGTCGACTTACAAGAGAGGAATACTGTAGCCAGTGTAGTTTTTGATGAGAGTATCCCAGCCGGATGTGGTCATGGAAGAAGGATCGCACCATGAATAGTCATTGATTGCGTAGAAATCGGATCGTTCGTCATCAGTTCCGCAGTTCAAGTACTCGGCAAGTATATATTGGTTAGAAGCAACGTCTGCAGCCGAGTAACCGACAGGAATAGATCGGTAGCCCCGGCTACCAATGTATTCCTTCATATCTCGAACGATAGCTTTGACATATGGAGCACAATTGGTGTTGTTAACATCGTTGATGACTTCATTACCGGAGAGGAAAGCAAGAGTATTGGTGTAATTGGCGAACTTGTCAATAGTGGCAAAGATGGATTGAAGGTAAACACTGTTTGACGATTCTTTGGGTTCGTTTCTGTTGAGAGAGTAGAGAGGGGTATCGGTATCGAGGACAAGATAGATACCAGCATCAGCGAGATATCCCATGCATTCGTCGTGGTCCGCAGTGTTGTCGACAGCGTAAACTCTGATTGTATTGATTCCTAGTTCTTGGAAATACTCGACATCTCTCTTGCATGCAGTTGCATTAGCAATGGGATCGGAAGTAGTACCAGTTCCTCCACCTGTTTTCGAAGGTTAGCTATAAAGCTTTTGCGAAGATACCGATATTTTTACCTGGCTGATAGTCGACACCACGAATGTAGAAACGATCGCTGCCCTTGTAGAAAGCTGAAAGCAGTCAATAATAAGGTCACGAAGTAGTCTTTGAAAGCATACCATTTCCCGAAATCGTAACAGCTTCAACACTTGCAGTAGATGAAGCTCTTGCTGCCAACACAGGAGTACCAGCAGCTGCAGCCATGCCAAAGGAGGCAACCGAGGCAACAAGCCCAAATATTGTACTTTGCCTCATGTTGCCAAATAAATTCAAAACGAAGAAAGAAGTAGACAAGTTGAGAAACGACCAATGATTCTTTTTTACAAAGGATGATAAGGAAAAAAGAGGTGTATTGAGGGCAATGAGTGTGGTTGATATAAGATTCAGCCTTACAGATGCCAAGAAATCGGATATATGAGTAACGAATGTAATAAAAGCGAGAAATCGGAAACACTCGACACGGGGAAGAAAGAGGAAAGGAAATAGTACGTATCAAGAGGAATAAAAAAGAAGTTGCTTTTAATGGCGTGGCAGGTCAAACTTATCTTGTTAAAAATGTTATTCTCCACATAAGGAATGACTTCTTATGTTCCAACTTTCAACCAGCGAACCCTCATGTTATTACGCGTCTCATCCCTCACGGTCCCGAAACGGTACATCGACCCGTTCTTTTCGCCATCCCCAAGCGATACCATAAATAGAGATTCACTAGATGACCCACCATAATTCTCGAGGCTATGCCAATTCACGTGATTAGCCGTCATTTCCATTGGGAAAGGCATGGCGAGCCAATTTCCAAGAGATGAAGATTTCCAGTTCATCAAAAAGTTGTCGACCGGGTTCAACAATGCAATCATGTTTCATCAAAAGCGTATCAAAAGACCCCTCAAGGTTTGACAGTAACTCGGTAGCTCTGGATATTGCCGAAAAAATAATTTACACGGATAAACAGCCAATCAATAGATTTAATGCCATATGATGAAAGCTTAGCCAAAGGATCATTCCAGCATAAGATCCTGACCTTCCGAATCACCTTAAAAATAAGAGGAATGTTTGTAGAGTAGAGATGGGTGGTCCATTGACATCAGGTCATTAAACAATCCGCTATGCCTGTGAAGCGAATTGATGAGAACATGATACGAGGTAATCTGTAGCTCGTAATTTGGCAACTGTTTCCATGTAAGACAATAATGTCACCATTAGAATTCGGTTTCGAGGGCGGGGAATGAATGTAATCGACACCTGAGAACATTTTAGAGGGTTTAGTATTATGGGCCCATCGCTGCAAGGACCAATGTGGTTCAAAGTTATATTTTCACAGGGAAACCTGCTGAAATCGCCCCACAGATCCGTTGTAAGATAACACCCAAAAGAAATGCTGGAGTCAAACTACTCTGTGCAGCGAGTCAATGACTTAATAAGACCCAAAGCATTGGATTCTCTTTTTCTAACTTCCTCTATAGCATGACAAGATATTGACCAAAATTCAATGTATTGGGAAGAAGTGATATACATACTTATAGAATGGCACAAGAAAAAACATAGCAATCCTCATACCCTCTGGAAAACCATTTTCGATATTTGGAAAATCATTACATCTTATCGTCTAGTCTAGACAACCCGTATAAACCAATATTGATTTGGTGGGTTGCTAGTGGAGCCATGAAAATACCTCGAAAAAAAGGAGAATTTGGGAATGGATGATTAAGCTGACGCGTGTCATGGAAACTTATGATCGACTACGACTTCCTTGTGCATACCTAGTATGGTAATTTGCCCTAATAAACTTCCATAATCTACTGAGATTGATATGGGATTGACATGTAATTGAGCTCAATCTTTCTGAAATGCGTCGCTGATAAGGAAATAGAATGTTTTGATGAGGTTGAATTGTGGCCATGAATTCTCTCAAGATTCTTGTCGGCATACTTAGACAGCTCATCAATGTAGCCTACCTGGTGTATTTATTATGGACTATGGTACATTGCATTGCATTGCATTGCCATCCATTCCCATCTGAAATGGATTCCAAGAACTCGTGTTTAATCGACCGGAGTTGACAAAGGATGCAGGTAGCGTTAATGGTTGAGGCCTGAGGATTGTTTAAGTTTGAAACGCAGTGAATGGTGATCAGGCCTTGAGGATTGGTTGGAACATATCGAACGATATAATGATAGAACGATAGGGCATTCTCAATAGGCAGACGAGGCAGAGCATTTTGAAAAGAAACTGCCTGAGACTTGAGATGTCGTCGGAAAGAGCATTGTTGCATCCGAAAGCAGTAACAGCAGCGACGATGGGGATGTTACCAGTCCTCCCATACGACCAAAAAGTGTAATTTAATCAGAATTTCCGGAAAAACAACAAGATGTAAAGAAGAGAAAGAAAGATTGTCGTTGGAAATTGTTTTATTCCTTTACCAAATGCCAAGCAGCCAAGCATTTCAACGACTGCCAGCCCTCAAGACCACGTGATTTTGATTTACATTGATGAGCTAAATGTACTGTACTGTACTGGCACAACCGCCAAATTTGGTGTGTTTACGCTGCACCAAGCGAAGAGCTCCACGAATTTAATGCAATGCAGACCGCTTTTATATCTTTCATATTAAAGTGAGATATATTACGATAACATGTTGTTATCATATCAACTTTGCGGGGGATCAACAAAATGTCCGTCTCAACCTTCAATCCTCTTGGGCGATCCCGAAGTCTTCGAACTTCGACAGCCTCAAGCAACTTGAGGCTCCCTTCAAGTTCCAACTCACAATCCCCCTCTGGCCCCTCTTACGTTGCTCTTTTCATAACCAATCTTCGACTTTTGGATCTAGATTTACGAGACGACTGGCCAGATATTACGGCGGTGACATTCTCTACCAAGGATGCGCAGCAGAATCAAAAGAAACGAATACAGAGTGTAGAGTGGGCACTATTTCAGCTATTTGCAATTTGGGACCCTGAAGAGACTCGAAATGTACACTACTGTCTTGTATTATCGCTTTCAGATGAAATGTAACAGCTAACACGCGTTTATAGAAATTACAACCATTTTTCCCACCACTCGAACCTCTCCAGTCCCTCAATCTGCGCACCGCATTGTTTCGATGTCTCGATCAGGCTAAGAAGAATGGAGTCCTTGGACGAGATACTGTACTGAGGAAGACCATGTTAGATGAATGCAAGGGTGAAAGGCTGGAGGAGGTTTTGGCGGTATTTTCAAACGTTGTTCTGAAAAGGGTCGTTGAGGATGACACCTCTGGACGATACGAAGCTCTTGCCCAACAACTGGCATTGGAGAACTTTTCATACACAGGAGAAAGGACAATACTTTCGGCATTGATATTGGCCCACAAGAAATCTTTGGGCAAGCATATTGCTGAGAAGAACGATTTAAGAGCCAAATATAGCGACTTTTCTGGAACACTTGAGCTCAATGATCAACGAACTCTAAAGCGAAGGGAAGATCTGAACAATGAAATGAAGGAAGGAGAAGGCCTTACTGGATTATCCGACAGAGATCTAAGATCATTACAGAATAAATTTCGCAAGAATTGGGCTGGTAGTAACGAGTGGTTGGAAACGATTCTTTACGGAGACAATAGGCCCAGTAGAGAAGGACTGTTGGCCAAGCGGTTTGATGATCTTTGGGATCAAATTGAGAATGGCACTGTTGCAGATATAGAAGGAAAGAATGATACTGGGCTCGTTAAACGGCTAGAGGCACGAGTACAAAACCAAGAGAGCCGTTTGGCTAGATGGCAAGAATTTGGACGGACTTTGACTCGAAACGGTACTAAATCACCCACCAAAAAGGTGCAGGCGATTCCCGTCGAGGAGAAGGGTATCAAACTTGGTTTCAATGATCACCAGACATTACAAATTGGTAAGTATTCTACAAAGGATTTCAGTTCCGTGAACATCCCCGTTCGAGATGAATATGCTCGTCTAATGGAACGAACTCGCAATGCATTGAATGATGTATCTAAGCAAAAGGCGTTCTCCAAAGAAAGCCTCATCCGAGGTGGCTCGAGCAAAAGGTTTAACCAGCCTTCTATTGATCTAACCAAAGAGTCATTTTCACCAAGTAATCAGGATGGGGACATATCTCCATTAACCAGAGTATCTCCCGACCGTTCACCTGTCTCGGTGGGGATCCTTGATGAGAATGCCGAGGTTTCAACTTCTCGTGGTCACGACAACGAATTGGTTAGTACACCACGTTCGAGAATATCCCACAGACCAATTCCTATGGGGACTTCGTCAATCCTTCGTCTCGGACAGGCGTCGGATGATCCCAGCGACGCTAGCGAGAGATTATTTGAAGCCACAACTGTGACACCGGCCATCAAAGATGATTATGTATCTGCCACTCCAAGCGCTATAAGATCATCCCGTCGCCCCGTCTCCTTTGACAAAGATCCAGAACGTGCATTTGGAAGATCTTCAGCTGAGACACCCGTATCAATCACAAGGAGACATACAATGACATCACAGCCAACCCCGTCTCCTTCCAAATCAGTTCAAACCTCTGAAAAAGCTCTTGGACCTGTTTCAGAGCTCAGCCAAGCAGAGCAGATTTTAAACTCTATGTCAGCTGCATCTCCATCGCCGCAAAAGTTGAAACGCTCGTTGTCTTTAGCAGAACGCACGCGTCTTACCATGGCTCGTTCGAACCCGCGATACTCGAAATCCAATCTTAACGACGACTTCGATGATTTGCCAGACATGGAACGCCTCACTTTAAATCCTAAGTCTAGAGCCACACCTGTCAAGTCTTCTGTGACAGAAGAAGAAAAACATGCGGACTTGATAGAACGCACACGCCAGTCCATGGCAGGCTTTGAGGCAGCCCAAAAGAAGGCACAGTTAGAGCGAATGCAAAGTATTAAAGATGAAAAGAGGAAACAGCGACAATCGTATTTTCCAAGGATTGTTCAAGAGGAAGAAGAATCGCCATCTCCAACCACGCCAGCTGTTGATCGGGAGGTGTTGATGGATGGAAATGATGTCGATTATGCCAGTGTCTTCATGAGTAGGCCGAGAATTGCTCTTAGTCCGACTCCAGCAAAGGATAGGATGATATCATCTATGATTGAAAGCGAGGATGATGAATTGGACGAAATGGATGATGGTATGGGGATGGGTGTGGATGCGGATTACAAAAATGCTTTCATGAGTAGACCAAGGATCGCTTTGAGCCCGACGCCGGCTAGGAATAGAAGAATCATGGATAATGATGGGCAAGATGAAAGAGAAGCAGAAGCTGTAGATATGTGGCATGATCTTTGAGCAGCATTGAGCAGCCACGATTTTTATGTCAAACCAATGAATGGCTTTTTTTTTATCTCAACGGCTTATGATTAATGAATTTCAACTATGAACGCCACATCTTCACATTTCGTTCAATTGAGACTTCAGTAGGGCTTGGCGATTACTTTGGCATGCTGAAAGTGCGCTTGTGTGAGGTTTTTATGATAAACCCGAGTCGACTATCACAGTGATTGATTTGAGAAGGGCGAAGAAGGATATTCGTCCTTTTTCTACATCAAGAGCAAACCAATTAGAAATTTTAATTGACTCGCACTAGCATATTTTGAACTACAAAAATTGCTGAGTTTATTTCTCACCTCTATTCTGATATTTGCAGAAATTTTGTATTCATTCCCTCGGTCGGTATATGCAAGCTGACTTGCACTTCCAAATGTCACTCCTGGTTCATCTCGCAACGTAGCAAGATTGTTCGCCACCCCCGATTTCACCCTCGAGTCTGGAATGATATGCTTGATGACCTTCAATTTGTGAGTTTCGATGAAATAATTTCCGTGATATCTATCCACCGGATTCGCCAGGGGATACTTGAGGACACTGATTTTCAACTGTGTCGACATCTAAAAGAAACCCATTTGCAAGAATAGACCCGTCTCTGGGGCCGTTGATATGGATTCTAGTTTCATCGGCCACAGAATGACCCATCGTTACAAATAAGAGTTCATTTGAGCTTTTGTTAGAGTCATGCATCGTCGATTGTTATACCAAAAGCTTCCCGTAAGGCAAACAGCAGGAATCATGTGTGACAATCCACCATGTCTTGAACAAATCAAAACAAATTCAAGGACCGTTTTGCACATTTGTCCTCACAAAGCTTATAGTATTCAGCGCAGGGTTTGCGAAGTTTTGTCTTGTCGCGGAGCGGAGCAAATGGTGAGTGTTGATTCACAAGCGTGGAATTGGAAGTATAAGTTGCGCTCATTTTTCCGACCGCGAATGTTCAGAGACAGCATCTTTACTCGAAACCATTTAGTCTGAGGAACTCTGGGGTGTTATCTATCTGACTCAGACCACTTTATCAATTTCGCTTCCATCCTTTACTAGTAAATCTTAGTTCCATAGGTTAAGATCCCGTCCTTTGATATGGCTAGTCTATTCGACTGCTCGAAATGCTGTAAGAAGAAAGCACATGACTACACGGTGTTGGTATGCAATCAGCCTTACCCACTGTATAATCAACAGACGTGCGACAACTGCTTCGGATTTACCGAGCCTCCATACGAAAGTAAAAATTGCACAGAGAGCGTTGGAAAAAGTTGTAAATCATGCGGCTATGCTGCATGCCTACAGACTAAATGCTCTGAGCTGGGTGGCAAGAAGATTTCTGAGATTGGGCAACATACTATAGATAGATTTACTCCCAACGCGCGAGGTGTATAGTTAAAAAAGTATGGACCCCAGTCCAATGCAGCATCAAGTGCAGCTTCTCAAGCTTCAGCTAATACCGCTGGACCATCATAGTCTCTAACCGAACCTGTTGCTGATAACAGAACGATAGAAGAGAAACTTCAAGGCTTGTATGATGATGAGTCTCGGGAAACCCCTCAAGTAGCGAGCCAAGCTTGGAATTCATTTACTAATATCAACGCGAACTTCTACAAGGTCGGTCTGAACAGCAAAGCGGAGATCCTCAAGTATTCAGTTTGCCTTGGAAAGATTATTCCTTGTAGAAAGTCCGAAGGTTTTGTGCCTACACGACCAGAGACCAAGAGCTATCTAATCACACGGCTTCTTGAGGGAAACAAAGATCTCGTCGAATCAATCAGCTGGGCTAGCGACTATGACTCCTTTATTGTCTCTAATAAGCCACTAGGGGAGCATGATTTGAGTAAGATCGGATGCTCGATTCCAAAACCACATACACGCAGCAGACCCGATGGTAAACCAATCAATATGAACTCTTCAGTGACATACCTGGGATTAGTTAATGTCAAGGCCTTGATGGATCATGTTAAGTCTATGAACGCACCCCTTGACCACCCCGAAGAGGAATGAAAGTTTCTGAGTATTATTTCTTGGAAAAAGATCAATTCTCCTCAATATGAAGGAGGTCGTGTGGGCAAGAAATTTTATCCACATAGCTTTGTGGCTGATGACGAAGAATGGATGTCTAAACAACGGGCCAAGCGAGCCAAGCAGGGGGACATTCATATAACCTTCAAAGACGACAAGGTACCTTTATATCAGACTCATCGTGGCTTCTTCAGCTTAATGAGACCTGGGAAGGGCTCAATTTTGCTCAATGTTAATGTGACAACATCTGCGTTCTTTTCTCCGATAAATCTCGCTAAATGGATAAAATCAAATCCGCTTGATTGGGGCGATTCTGGAAGACTTCTGAAGGGGATTCGTGTTGTTTTCGATATTCATGAAAAGAACAGGCCAAAAGTCTTCAAAATCAAAAGTATTGCGCCGCGTAGTGTGTCCGAGACAATTTTTTTGAAAGATGGCACAGAAACTTCGGTTTATGCTCACATGAATGCTAGTAAGTTCTACCACTTGACTGTTATTTGCGAAATCTCAAGTTGTTGAAAACTACCTAGCATACTCTAAGACCGTGTTCAAAAAAAATGCCCGGTGTATTAACGTGAGGAGCAATGCAGAGCCAACTTGGTTTCCAGCAGATCATCTGAAAACTGTTGAATGGTAAATTGTCAAGAAGAGTCTGCCAGAGCCTTAAGTTGCTGCTATGATTAATGCCACCAAGAGTCTTCAACAGAGTAAAGTTGCGATAAAGGAGACGAAATTGGCAGAATTAAACTTGCTTGAGGAGAACCCTTTCTATAAGGTGAGAAAGATATCACAGACATTTAGAGGCTCATGAATTTATTGTCTATCTACTAACCTCGTTCACTAAAATTAGGCATTTGGAAGTACACCAGTCATAAATTTGGTTGGGATCAAAGCGAGAACCCTCGAAGCTCCGGCATTGTTACTTGGTGGGACTGACAAAGTTCTGGCTCACTACGGTTCCTGGCAATTGAAACTCAAAAATGCCGGAAGCCGGGTATCGAAAACACGACTCTTTACGTTCTGTGGCAGAGAGAGGCTGATACTCAAGAAGAGCATGTGTGGAATAAAATGCAAGAAGCTGCTAACACTTTCGTTGACTCTCTAGAGGAGTTTGGACTTAAAAAGGCCCTAGAATCGGTCTTTAAAGGCACGAAAAGTGTGCCCTTGATCATGGTTGTGCTTCCAACACGAAGCCCCAAGCTCTACCCAGAAATAAAGAGATGGCAAGATTGTCATGTTGGCATCCCGACTGTTTGTGTGGCAGAAGGACCGCTTTCGAAAAAGGGGATCGCGCTAAATGTGGTAATATTAGGTGTGTCATAATCTCTCACGATTGCCAGCATGAAGATCTACTAACAATGATCGAATAGCCTAAATTTCAATCTCGAGTTGGGAGGCATCAATCAAGAAGTGGGCAATGGGTGTGGTATCAAATTCCGGACTATGGTTGTTGGAGCAGATATCACACATCCTGGCGGCGAGGAAGGATGTCCTTCCATAGCTGCGGTAGTTCCTACCGTCGATGACAGCCAATTTAGATATCTCGGTTCTGCACGACTCTAGAAAGAAAAACAAGAGGTACCTGTATTCGTTAATTTTATTTCTTCTGCATTACTAACTTATCGTCCTGAAGTACATTTCTGACCTTCGAGGCATGATGAAAGAAAGACTTCTTGCCTGGGCGAGACGTGTTCCAAAAGATTCACCGGGGCTTGGTGGCGTATATCCACAGATTTTTCCCTACTAGATTCTTTTCTACTGAGACTGAGTGAGCGAGAGTCAGTTTGGCATGGTTCGAAATCACGAAAAGCAACAAATTTTCGACGGATGTTCTGATGTATACACGGGATTGAAACGTCATCTCGAGAAAAAACGACTCAACACCCTTCCAAAAGTAGCCAGCGGCGAGAGATGGAAACCTAAACTCAACCTTATTGTTGCAATCAAGCGAAATCATGCTAGGTTTTACTCTCTGACTATAGGAGACAGTGGTCCAAATTTGAATGCTGGAACCATCATCGGTTCGATGGTCGTGACACCTAATCACTTTAGTTTCTACTTGCAGAGTCATCGCAGTCCACTAGGCACGGCTAGAAGTACTCAGTATGTTGTGATTTATGACGATCTTTATTACAAGACAACTCTACAGAATATCACGAATATTGTGAGTTTCCTATTGATTTCGAGATCCATGCAAGTAGACACACTAACTGATTTATCTTACCCAGACAAATAAATTTAGCTACACTGGCGCCCGCGCCTCAAAAGCTCTCTCTGTCTGTACACCAGCTTGTTGCACAGACCTCCTGCGCGACCATTTGAGGTGCTATCTGAAGCCCGTATTAGAGGGTTACCTCGATGAGAGCAGCAAGGATGATATGGATGGAACACAAAGGGCAGCTATTTATGGAGAGAACATGCTTGTTTGAAAGCCAAAAACTTTAGATGACTTGCCAAGTTGGTGGAAGAATCCTTGGCATCCATCGCTCAGAGATGTTATGTTTTATCTCTGATGTGGAAGGCTTCCCACAGTGCAGATTCGGGTACGAAAGTGGCGCTTGGGTCTAGAACATGGCGTTTATGCTTAATTTTCATTCAGATGCCGCGAAATTTTGTTTAGTACTTTCGTAATAAAATAGAATGAACATGATTTCTTCTTTTCATGGTGGAGATATATAAAGAAGTAAACAAAGTTCCATTGGCTCAGCAAATATTCGCCACGAAGCTCTTTAGAAAATTAAGCGAGCCAAGATTTCCCCTTGCATTCCCCGAGAAACGCTAATTCCCCGCAAGTCGATATATCACATTTTTCCGTGCCGGACATGCAGAAAAGCAAAATCTCAGCCTTAAATCCAAGCTCAGCCACAAGTATCCGAGGTTAAAAGTCCCCCTCGGCAGCTTGACATCCTCATCAAACCCGACAGCAACATTCACAATGTCAATTCTCAACACCAATGCAGTGTTTTCACTCCCCCTCTTCTTTCAGTACTTAGTTTTCCTTGCTTTCATAGCCATATGCGCAATGGCCGTCACTGGATCCGATCAAAAATGGTCCGTAATCCAACGATCCGCGAACCGACAAACTCCAAACGCCAAGCTCCAAACCCTGAAAATATAAAATAACATTTCTCTCCAGGTCTATTGTAATATCTCTATGTATCTTGTGTTTCTCGTACCTAGTATCGACCATGCAACAAATCATGAAAGTCTTCCGCTATCAGCGCGGAAACTATCAATTCCTTCCCAGGGACAAGGAAATAGCCACCCAGAGCACCATTATACAGGAAATGATCTGGAGGGAAATTCCGAAGTGGTTTACAGCTGGATGCATTTTATATTTGATGTACAAGATTGATGCAAGAGACTTGATCAACTAACTATGCGTTATTATATTGTAATATGTGCGGAAATAGGGATCCTTGTATGAGGATGTTTGTCTGATATTGTGGGGTTGTGGATGCTTCATTCGGAGGTGATTGAAATATTTGGGAGGGTGTGTGGTGGTGGTGTAAGAGAGGTATCTGTCTCATTGTCACAATCATCATTGTCATCGCCATCGTCTGTCAATACGCAACCAAAGACCTCTTCCTCGCTGGGAGATCCTCGAATGTTGTCTCTGTCTTCTTCATCATCGATATTGTCGAGCTCTTCGACCATGGTATATCAAGATTCATTAAATGTAGACTTCAGGGTCGTAAATAAGGATATAAAGAAGTAGGACAAAGCGATATCTCGCATGAACCTCAGAATTGATAACTAGCAAGCATTTTATCAGAGGATATATATAAGATTATAATCTGCACCGAGGACGCTTATGGCCATCTATTTTAGATAAGTTAGGGAAATGGAAAACTTTCAATTCATTCAAGAAAAGTGTAATGTTGAGAGCAAAAATCTGACAGCAATTAATTGACAAAACAAAACATGACTCAAGTTCGAGCCGCTACAGTCTTACATACGTTCTTATGCTCTTTCCAGTCTTCTTTTTGACATGCCGGGCCACAAAATTTCACCCCTCTGCACCTCACGCATTGCTTGTGCACCGTATCTCCCTGTGGGATATTACCACACAGTCTACATCCTCTGGGTCAATTACATTAATTTAATCAACTAGAGCCCGTGCTAATTCATCTATGCAAAAATCTGGTGAGATCGACATTGAAAGTATTCCTTTCTCATACTTATTATGCTCTTCCTGTGAATAATGAGCTTCGACATAATCCACTGTCGATAACGGCATAAGAGCAATTCTCGTCGCATGTCTACTAAGTTCCTTCTATCCTTCAACCCGCGGAAAGCCTTCTGAATCTTTTCTTTTCTCGCATGCGCAGATTGGCAGTTGATTTGATTCGGTATACGAAGATACTGAGCCATATTGACAGTACTTACAGCCTGTATTGTGATCCCAGCCCTTTCGATATGCTTCTACGGTTGCAGGAAGCATTTTTCTCATTAGTTTCTCATCTACGTCTCTCATACTGTAGGAAATTGGCTGGGTAGTTTTATGAGCTAGTAGTTGCTCGATTACAAGAGTGATTGGAGAGGATCCGGCGGTGAGCGGAAGTACATATGCATCCAGAACAACCGAGCTCTGGTCAACATTATGTCGTAGAGCGGAGACAAAGATGATCATTGGGATACTACGCGGGATACCAGATTCAAATAAGAATGTCTGCTTTCGAACCAGAGAAGATGGTTGAACAAAGGAAACCGCAATGTGGTGGATGTAGCTTTTGATCGAGAATAGAGCAGGAGCATGTTCTTTGAGCACAATATCAGATCTGCGCCAATACGAGCGTTCTCGTGCACAAACATGCTATGCATGAGATTCGAAACTCATTCTTCAGTTTCGCGGCCAGTTCCAGATATGATTTGCTGCTGATTCTTGTTTACTTCGAAAAGTGTGAGGGGGTAAGCGTCTGAGCCGTCCAGCACAACTGGAAATGGATTCAATGAGTAACCTGTATTATCTAAAGCTAAACTCGGCTTCGCAACCAATATTTTAACCTTGTTGGAATTATCGAATTTTGCTTCTTGGAGTAAAATCGGAAATGGGAATTGAATCTGGCCAATTTCAAAGTCGTTGAAGCTTTCGGAATGGTGCAAGGAGATATTTGGCGGGCTCTGGTGGCATTTTCGGTTTCCAAATGCTCAAAACTCTTTTGAGTCTCTATGGTCTCAACTGAAGTGCCATCTTTCATTCGGAAAAAGCAAGGCCTTTTAGAAGCAGAAGGCACGCGTAGGATGGCTTTATGATCCGTTGCGTCGGATTGCAATCTGACTCCTGGTGGCTCTTTTAGAATTAAAACGTTATCCCCATCAAGGCTATAGCTACATATAGCCCCACCGTACATATAACTCGCACTTAATCCGTTGCTCAAACATGCTAACTCTATTCGTGTGGATTCTCTAGAATCTATCATCAATACCAAAGAGGGTACAGCACATGTCACAATTAAGTTTGACGGCCCCTTCAAGCCCTGTAGATCTTCAATGGCATCGTAAGAATCAGTATCATCAGTTCGTTGAACCAGAGTATCAAAAAAGCATTGAAGAGACGTGAAAAGGGCCTCGGTCTTATTTTTGTATGCCAAATTTTGATTTGTAGCCCAACCGTGGCAAACTCGTTATCTATCTTCAATGTTTTGAGGATCTCGCGTGGAACACTCAGAGAAATCCAAACCAGGTGAGAAAATTTATTGTGATCAAATAGGCCCATATTAGCTTCTCGATTTTGTGGACTCAGCGGTTTATATTTGAAGTCTTTCTGGCTTGCAAGCATGATTTGATGAGTCATTTCTAGTAAAGAGGGCCGAGAGCAAATACCTAGTTGGTAAAAGTGTAAAGACAACTCAAGAAGTTGGAAACCACCGAAACGTAAACTATTCTCCTTTTCGATATGTCTGAGAAGACTTTTCCCAAAAGTTGACAGCTGATCATTCTTGATACAACCTTTCGCTAGGCAAACAAGAGCGAAAAAACTTAGGCGATTATATCACAGACGATGCATTTCTTTTCCAGTAGTTGAAGACATGGACTCAATTTCAAGCATTTTCAGGTAGAGCTTGAAGAAGAAAAGTGCAAGCTCATGCGGTTCAAAGATCAATTTTCTACCGACTGGATCATCTAGATTTGGACATCTCCGCTCAACTCGCATATGATAACTATCATTATTATTACGATGGACCTCATTAAACATGACTGAGGTTGCCTTGCGAGACAGTAACGGCGATATAGCAGGCAGCAGATTGAGAATGCCGAGAGGATCAGCCAGATTGTTGGTGTCGATAACGTCAAATGCATGAATGCCGGTTGTCGCACCAGGATTATCAAAAGCCAGTGGAGTTGAACGCCATGCCGTGGTAAATAAACTGAGTAGTTTTGTTTCTGGGGTTCCATCACCTCCTAAGCTTTGTAGCGCATAAGATAATCTCAAAGCGTCGCCGCAATAGAGTCGTACGACTATTAAATTTTCGCAAACCGTTTCCCCAAAATTCTTGCACCACTCCTGAAATTGAGTCTTGGCTAATTTGACAACGGTTTCTGCTAATTCCTCCTGAGAAGAATTCAAATCATCGAAGGCATTCGCGAGGCGAAAGCTCAAAAGAGGATCCGAGCTCGAAGGGATCGCAAATTCGTTTCCTGCAGAGGTAAGTGCCATCAGCGGATTCACAAGTTGACCGCCTTGTTTCAAGGCTTTCACATCATGCAAATTTCCCGCGATTACACCGTGGTCCCAAAAACCATCGAAAGCGTCGACAACTGTTTGAAGGGCACTTTCTCAATTTCCACCTGCTGAACGAAGAGCAGATGCATACTGTTTCCGGCCACAGGCATCCTGGACCCGGATATCCCTATCTGTAACATATTGTTCTCTCATAGTTGAGTTGATATCTGATTTAAAGTTTGTCTCGAAGTGATCTCTGTCTTTGGACTCTGATTTAAAATTTGCGACCTCGAAGTACTGAGACCAAATCTCTCTAACTTGATACAATGTGTCTTGGTTTATAAAATAGATTGATACTCCATAGCTTGAAGATGACCATACTTCTAAGTTCGTTCATTGTTGAAGAACTTTGCAAATCTGCTTCTGCAGCACGGCATTATCGGTGTTAGTTATGTAGAAATGGTGAAAGATGTCCCATATTGATGTACAGGATTCGTTGTCGATTATGAGAGGAAAAAGAAGGATATTACGTGCTTTAACAAAGGTTCATTAATGCTTGATTCTGAAAAGAAAAAGGATGGCGGGGGCTGTCTTACCAAGAGTTGCACTTTCTGAATCGCAACACATAAACTCCCATTTTATCGGTTCATCTATAGAATAGAGCATTCGTATCTGTGTATGTTCTGAAATACATCTTGAGATAACATAATGACTCACCTCTATTGCACCACAAGGTAAACAGCAAGTTTCTGGGGTCGCCACAACCCAACAACAATACTCTTACCGCATCATCATTTTCGCAAGCAGGACGACGAGACTGTAACAAATTGATGGCTGACGTATTTCCAAACGGATAGAAAAAGGATTTTACATTGAATCTAGTCGGCCCTAACACCCTGAGAAGATGCTGGATGGTGGAAGACGAGCAATGGAGGGAGAGGCGATATCTTGTGAAGTCCTGAGGAGGCCAGTTTTAACCTGACCAGTCGAATTTCCGACTTCATTTATTTTTCTCAATCAGAGAATTTCCCATGAAGAAATCTTGTGGCTATGGGAACAGACAGAATCAATTTATATGACTTTGCATTCCCGCAAAATGAATGGTACAAAGAGGTGGTTCCATAAAGATGTATTCTAGTGAATTGAGACGAGACTTCAATAAGATACACAAAGATAAATCAAGAAAGTGAATTCTCTTGAATTTATCAAATGCCCCTTTTTTCAATGGGATGATCTGTGAGCTTCAATGAATGGAGAACAGCCATGGAAATCTGGATAAGCTCGCAAAAAATTGAAATCCTCACCCACATGTGGAAACAACACCTAGTAGGTATCAAACATGGCCTTTCAAATGTCAGTTTGTTTCCTGTCATAAGTAAATCGATGATCGTTTCATTATTGAAGTGCAGCATCTTTTTTGATTATTCAAGCCGTGCTGATTTTCTCAGAGGACATATAACTTCCACATCTTTTCAAACTCTCCATGTTTCTCAATCCTGCCCGCTCGCCTTTGTTCGCAACTCTGCGCAGTGTCAATAACCCGTTCAAATGCACCATTGTTCTGAGATAGAACAAGATCAGATATTGAAACTTTCAAAATTATCCAAACAATGTAAGATCACTGTGTAGTAATTTCGCGATTTTTCGGTGCAGTTTGCGGTAAAACCCAGGTATATGACATTTGAAGGTTATGTCTAGTCAGATGTGTATTAGATTGGATCAATGAGCTATGGATATATCTACACAGTTGTTTGCATGTATAGAGTCTCCTAGTAGTCAAGTGACATTTGCGAGAGTGAAGACCGGTCTAGACAATCAGTTCGCTGTAATCGTTCCATTCACACAAGTAACCCCCATGCCATCCACACCTTCCAACCCCGTACATACTTCTCCCGCCGCAGTCCCATTCTAAAATTCGATTAGTATCAAAAAACATCCGCAAATATTTGTAGTTAACTTACTGCAGTGGTCAAATCAATGCCCTCGAAGTGAAAGTCCTCGCAATGAGCACTATCATGACAAAGTAGATACAACCCATTCTTTGGCGATTCATCTATACACCAATTAACCTCCAAATTTTCTATGCATCGAAGTTTGACTTCTCAAAAGTATCAAAGCAGGAAGACTCACCAGTAGTAGCATACCAACACGGATCACTCACACAACTCGCGTCCCCAACTACTGCCGCTACACTCCCATTAATTCCCTCCCATGTAAACCCCTTCGCATAGGCCGCAATGCTAGTGTTCGTCCCGCTCGGAATACCCTTCTCCTGATCATAGTAATCCTCAATAAAATGGATTGGGTAGCTAACATTCTTCACCTCGATATTTCTCCACGTCACATTACTCACATCACACGTCTTACCTATCGCTCCCTTGAATCTTGCTGCCATCAAACTATCATAAATATATGCATTTTCAAACGTGTAATTACCGCCTGTGCCCGAAGCGCAAGAGACAGAGAGACCGTGCGTTCCGGATGCGATGACGTTGCGCATTGTGACGTTTGTGGCGGGAGGCGAGACGTTTATAACATCATCACCATTGTGAATTTCGAATCCGTCAATCAGAACGTTAGATGCAGAGAGGTCAATTCCGTCTATTCGTTTATTTAGTATTTCACACTCTGAAGAATCATTCTCAAATGAATGTGACTAGAGGAGATACATACCGGTGTTAAAAGGAAATCCATCATTACTCCTAGCATCAATGAAGACATTCCTCATCTCGACATTACTTCCCCCTATCGAGAAAACCCACGCCACAGGGTTGAGAATTTTAAGATTGCGAATCACAAGATCACTTCCAAAGGCATCAGCGAAAGCCTGTCGACAAAATGAGGGGGAAAAAGCCATATTTCAAACATACGTAACCGTAAATCCAAACCAATGCGGCCGTCCTCCTTGTACCGAATCCCACGGACTACTCCACCAATTCTCTCCATGCGCCAAAAACCAACCACCTCCTTCCTCCTCGCTCCCTTCAAAAGTGACATTTGTCCCCTTAAGCGTAATCCATCTTCCCGGATAAATACGTGTATTGTTAACCACCAGCTGTACCGCCGTCACATTCTCACTCAAACTGACATTGCCCTCAAACGAAAACTTTACACTCGTAAGGTTTGTGAAACTGAGGGGAGTGAGTAGATTATATGTGATGTTTGGTTGGAAAAGAATCGTAGAGTTCGGACCACAAAGATTCACAGCTGTGGTGATGGCTGGTGCGTCGTCGATCAAGGGGGAGGAGTTATAGGGCATGGAACATAATTTTGCCGTAGAGAGGGAGAAGGAGAGAAACGAGAAAATGAGAAAACCGCGTAACTTCATGTTTGACAAGATAATGAACAACTCTTGGCTTGTAACACAAATGTCGACTTAAATGTGTCATAAGTCGCATTATGAATATATCATGATTTTTGAATGATGTGTTGAATTTACCTATGGGGTAAATGTATGCGGGACATTCGGGAGATTTACAAATTCGCTAACCCTGGTAATTTTGATTAAATGTTCCTTTCGTGCCTACGCATCCAATCTTCAGCGAAAATTCGTTTGAAATCCCGCGTTGCTCCACTCTGACATGTAATTTCATTTGTAAGAGGAAGTAGCGAATCAAGGGAATAAAGTTTGGAAGGTCACTGATAGCTAGCCTGCATGATCGTGCATATTAATCCACAAATCGGATAAATGACCTTGCGAGCATCGACGATGTAATAATTTTTTCCAAATTGGGCTATGATGAGCGACCGTTCCTTCCAGGGGCTCAATTTTTGGCAATATTGCAATGCAAGTACTCGCCACAAATATGAATTGAAAGTCGAAAAATGCCAAGTACTTGTGCAACAAATGATGTTTATTATAACTTTCTAATGTACATGCTGTTTGGTAGTGTATTGCAGTCAAGACCATTGTCTTAGATTTTCATAGTTTTGTCTCGGCAAATATTTGCGATTAACGACAAGCCCCTTTTCTTCCCCAAATACAATCTTCATCTTCCCGCGATAGATTGGGTAAACGCCGTACCATGCTTTTCAAATGCTGCTTCTTGAAACTTGGATTTGATATTGTGACAGAGATTTATGCGGAAAGACCTCTCTTCTCACTCTCCGAGAAGAAAATGACCATTCTCCATAACTTCTTCACTAGAACTTCTGCTTCCTCATCCAATGCCTGTAAAAATGTTAGTAAATGTGCAACAACAATAGACGAAATAAAGCAAAAGAGAATTTCTTACCCCCTCCAACTGCTCCACCAATTCTTGTGGCTTGCCCCTGGTCCTAACATGCTCCTCAACAACCTCCACAAGTAATTGTTCCTGCACTCCCAGATATTCCACGATCTTCTTTTCAACGAACGGTCTCAACTTCTCCACGATCACAGAGTCATCCACAAAGTCCCACTTAACGTCCCACGCCCAAAGTCCATCTTTCTCTGTAGGTATTTCTTGTGCAAGTTGTCGAACCGCCTGATCACGTTCTTCATCAGAAAGACCAGCTGTTGCCGTCGAAGGGTCGAATTTAATTGGGATGAGTGTGCGTTTCGATGCACTGTCGGCTTCTTCCTCATCTTCAAGTAGACCTTCAACTTCAGCAACAGTGCGGCGAGGTGGAGCTGCCTTTTGGGCTTTTTGAGCCGCAGCTCCAAGGGACAATTTGAAGGGCTGTTGAGCCATGCGAGAAGATCTCGTTTCGAGTTCTTCAGCTTGACGGTCAAGGAATGAGTCTGCCAATCCTCTAGCTTGTTCTTTATCTGATGTCTCGCGGCGTCTCTCGTGTTGTTCCGCAATTCTATCTCTCTCATCGGCAGCAGCTTCACGTTGAACGTAGATTGCACGGTTGCGAACCCAGAGACTTCGGTCAACATAATATGGATCAGTTTTGCGAGCAGCCTCAGCATCATCGTCCCATTCCTTGAGTCTTGCCGCCATCTTCTGTTTCAGATCATCCGCATTCGCAACATCCTCGTCTTCACGTTCTTTTTCTCGTTGAACGGCTGCCGTGCGAGATTTTTCACGATTAAGCCAGCGTCTTTCTTGGTCGAGATATTGCTTTTCAAGCTCTGCCTCTTTTTTCGACTTTCTTCGTCGCTCGAGTTCCTCGTCGCTAGCATCGCTGTCCTCATCCTCGCGGTTATAATAATTGTCCCCGCCGGATCCACCATTGATACCACTGCCATTGACGAATTTAACACCAGCTTGATAGTCTCGTGGTATCTGTTGGCCTTGAAATTTAGGACCCGAGGGCGCATTAGGTACACCTCTAGGGCCAAGAGGAATATTGTTTGAACCAGCAGAAGGCCCACTGGGAATTTGTGGACCGGGGGAAGCAAGGCGTGAAGGTCGGGGTGCACCGTTTCTCTGCCTTTCTAATGCCTCCATTTCCTCCTCGCGCTTAAGACGCTCAAGATCTCGTCTGTTACTTCTATCCCTAAAAGCAGCAATTTCTTGTGCAACCGTTTCTCTCATTTCAGCTGGAATATCCGAAAGTTCGTCGTCTACTGCCAAGGGGATGTTAACAACTTCAACGTTGTCACCCCCATTAGCATCCTGCATAGCAATATCCTCTGAAGTCTCTTCAGCCTTAACGAACATGGGTGGATGAAACAACTCGTAAAGTACCGCCTTCAACCCTATTCTAGCCGCATCGAGACGTGTTTGATCACCTGTAGCATCATCGGCTCTTGAAGCCTGATGATTCTCCAAATAGTTCAAAGAATTATCATCCACAAAAACCAGTAATTTGCTCTTCTCCACTTCATCTTCCCCATCTTTCTTGGTACCATCAAAAGGCGGTTGTTTCTTTGTTGGAATTTCAATATCCTTCAAAATTTCCACAGCCGTAGCCAAACTCTCCGCATCATCATACTGCGCAAATCCGAAACTACACTCCTTCCCAGCTCCATCAATAGCTCTATCCCATCTGCGTAGTCTACCTGCCGAGCCCAGAATCCGCTCGATTCCCTCATCACCACCAGCCCCTTCCGTAATACCGCCCACAAATATAGTTCTTACGATCTCTTCCTTCGTAGGCGGCACTAAAGACATGATACTTTCTCTCATTGATGCCATTCTTTGTGCATTCTGGGTATACGCAGTGGCTCTATCAGACCCTCCTCCAGACATAGGGTCTATTCCTGAACCATTGGCTGAAATTGGTGTGTTGGATTTCGCAGGACCGGTACCTAATCTAATGACAGGCGCGCTGAAGTTGATATTTGGCATGTTGGTCGGAGGTTGAAAACTAGCTGGGATTCCGCCAGGTCGCGAAGGCTGTGGATTGTTAACTTGTTGTAAGCCGGGGGGAGGAGCTGTTCCTGGCGCAGACATGCCCGGTGGAGGTCCTAAACATCCTTATATTAGCTGAACAAATCGATACTCTATTCACCAAGTGTTTCTTACCCATTCCAGGAGGTGGTCCCATACCCGGCGCGGACCCATTTTGACCTGGGAATCCGCCAAATCCTGGAGGTCTACCGTAAGGCGACGCTGAACAAATAAACATTCGTTAGCAAATGATGAAAGGCAGGGGAGATTCAAAGCCGCTAGTTATCTTACCACCATAGGGATTATACGACATAGTTATCAAAGCCTTGAGAGTGTAATGTAGCAATTGTAGTATCTAAAGGTTTGTAACTGAGGTTGATAGTGAAAAAGAGGAATTGAAGCTGTCGCAATCAATGTTTCTTTTTACATCACAATGTAATATTTACTTCAAAGCTCAATCCCGAGGATCCAAAATTCGTAACGCACAGACAATATAAATTTCTTAGCGCGTCACCCCAAAAAAGTTCATCGGCCCCGGTATCAACGACATCTCTATTGACGACCTCTCAATTTGATCATTGTAAGTTTAATTCTCCTCGCAGATCCTCAGTTAATTATCTAACACTCATATAGTATCATGGAGTTAAGACGTATTGGATCGGCCGCATTTCGGTCGAGCACAAGAGATTCACCACTCGCCCAACTATTACAGTCTCATAGACAGAATGTAATAAGGGCCCCCATAGCTCATCGGGCACTTTCTACAACTTCACGAACATACGCACCAAACCCAGAGCCCACTACCCGAGCACCTTTTACTTCAGAAAGATCCACATCCTCGCCTTCACCTTCAACCCGAGAAGCTTCAAATGGCTCTCCCGCATCCCCACCCACTCCAAAAGAAGATACCCTCGAATCGCTCGGCACGCAATCTATCAGCCAGACCCTTAGTTGGATTAAACCTGAACACCGTAACGCTCCCTCGCACTTCAAATCTTCCTCTGCACAATTGGAGAACCGGAAAATCACTCCTCGAACCTATCAATCGCCCGAACTGAAATCCTCCAGTCTTCTCAGCCGATTGAGCAATCCTACGATCTCTAATCCCTCCAGCAATTTGACACGCTCTCCGGGGATGTCTACACAATTTGCAGGAATGCAAGTTCCGAATAAAAAGACTGGAGTGACAGGAAGTCATGAGGATTTCATGCATGAAGTTGCCTCAATGGTAAACCCAATCCAACCTCCACGAACTGAAATGCGTCTCTCGCCCCGAACTGGTCGAACGGTGGATATTAAATCTAACATAGATTTATCACGAGGAATCCGAATGCTGGAGGCTTCGTGTGCATTGAATAAAGTACGTCATGATCAAACACATCAGAGGTTTCACGAAAGAGGTGGTATGAAGAGGAAGAGACTTCGTCGACAAAGATGGAGAAACAACTTTATGGAGGGATTCAAGGGCATCGTGGGCAGAGTGAAGCAGTTGAAAAATCAAGGGTGGTAGAAACTTCCATGAATGGGGACGCGAGGGTGGAGATTTGACCCACTCGCACATACTCTGCAATCAGAGGTCATAAGAAGTACTCTTATATTGCAGAGAGAGTCTAGGAAATGCGTTAGACTTCATCATTATGTATATTACTGTAGAGAAGTAACTAAAACTCGTGGAAAGTCTAAATATGATACTCGAATAAGTACAAAGCTTTCAATATCCATAGATAGAATACACCGGGCACCTACCAATCTGACTCACAGTTTCAACATCAGCCAAATTTGTTTGATTAAAGGCAATGTGAATATGAGATCTGTAGGACAGAATGCTTTTTTCGACTGTGTGAAGAAGCTATGCACGCATGTCCTCATTAGACTTTATGCCATGCTCTCGTCAAGCCCTATTAAACGTAGGACGAATGTTTCCCCTATTTCGTTTAGCCAAATGGCTTCGAGCCCACCGGCAGATCAGCGGCAGATCACTAGCACAGACACTCCTCGCATTTGCCACCAAAAATACACCCTTTTCAAAATTCAATTATAAATCGAGTAATCAATATTTTTATATCAAATTTGAATTAAACCATCGAAGAGCTTGTAGTTGATTCGTTGTTCTAGTCTTTTTATACTTCAAAAATGGCTGTGGCTGTTATTTTATATACAAGTACTGAAGTTCGAAACCCGACCTACTGTAAAGGCACCAGAAAATCGTGCGCCACATCGCCACAAGTCCATCAGAGCCGGCCATCAATATCAAAGAAAAATTCTAATATGAATTCAACGAGCTAATACGTTGTTTCTAAAATCCGAAACATTTTGCTTGGAGCACCTATCACTACTGATATTCTTATCAACTCACTTCTTTTTTTTCCTGTAAAGTTGGCAGGTTATCTCACCCAAGCTCAAGCAATCTACTGCTGTACCGTATCAAGCACCACCGACCCGTTCCAGAAATGTACATCTTCTCCTCTCCAGTCGGGCCAATAATACATAGAATTACTGGTTCGGATCCGAATATTTCATCCTTAGAAGCATCTTCGTCTCCCGTTATTTCATCCATGATCCATTCATCCACTCATCTAATCAAATCCCCTCACTCGAACAGCCAGCAATGAGTCTAGAACAATGCAAATTCAAACAAAGAAAGGCTTCCAACAGCACTTAATTTGCTCTCCACGTGCCCTCCTCATTCAACTCAGCTCTCAAAGCCGAAAATATATCAAATTTCGAAATTTAATCACAAAACTCAATCTACGGATCTACCGAAGCTAAATCGACTGACTATTCTGTAGATGAAAACTGCCACAGAATCTTAGATAACCCATCTTCAAGACTTCAAGTTTCGACAGCCTATCGGATACATCTCCTCAGCTTACCATCTAATCACATCCTAAATCGCCCCCCGTGCTTGTCATCGGAGTGAACTCCGGTTCCGCGATGATATCGAGTTTTCACAAACAAGCAAACCCTCAGACAATCACATCATATCAGAACTCCACCATTGTCAAATTTCAAACTGAATCGAATCGAATGAAATAATCCTCCGTTATTCCCAGACACACCATGATGAGATCCATTATGAAATAACTCGCTGATTCGAAATTTGGAATTCCAAATCGCTCTATCGTGACTGACTATCCTTCCCTACTCATAGCTTTGCCTCCGCAAACTTCTGCCGAACTCGCAGGGCTATTTGACATTCCAGTCTAGTGGTGGTTCACGTCGCTCACATCCTATCAATTTCCACTGTTCCAGAAGCTTACCTCCGATATATTTCCGATCCCATCTCGTCGGACTTCCTGACCCACCCTCATCGCGATTGCTTTACAATGAACCTTCCCCAATATACTGCATGGCAGTGCATATAGAATATTGCTTCAGCTGTCTTGCTGAAGGCCGGCAGTGCGGAACTGCACTTGCCCTCACCACGCTACCCAACAATTCGTTACTCGCCGTTACGCCCAACAAAATTTCTGAATAAAATGAAGTTTCTTGGCGACCTCCTCTACTGACAGTTCTAGCTAGAAATACACTTCGATGGAAGGCATGATATCTGATCCACGGTCGCGTTACAAGCAATACTACTAATCCAAACTCGTCAACATCAGTCGACTTTGATAAACAGATACCATGTATGTGTGTCGCTTCCACTAGTACCATACCATAGTAGCACATACATACACCCCTGACTTAGGATCAACCCAAAATTCCCCATTCTACGGAACTTTTTCTCGGATATACGAAATTCTATAAACGCGACAGGCTATTTACACGCTATTCAAAGTATTACGATCTAATCTATACAGCAACTTGAAATTCACAGCACAGTTAGCATGTGCCCCTATATTATCTAAAAGACTTAATAGATATCTCAATAATAGTGTGTAGTTATAGGGCCACATGAAGCTTTGTGCTATCATGACAAGCTAAAGAATCGTAAAAAGATCAGCTCTTGAGATTTAAGAAATGTACAAGAGGAATGATATGGTTCAGGCTCGTCGGTAAACTAATTTGAAGATTCAGGTGCCAACTGCCAAAACTGTGAAGCAGAGTATCCCTTATTACATTCTGACGTTCCAGAACATTAATCTGAAAGAATGCGCACATGAGCCCATAAGCTGTTTCCTATGCTATTCCTATACTATCCCTACGCTCGAGGATACTGGTATAGAGGCAGCTGCAGCCTCAAATACTTCATGTTGATCATTTTAGTAAAAAGGAACGGCTTGCATGAACAGCAGCAATTTCGGGGCGCTTAAATTTCTCCTTTCGTGTCAGTATACATACTCGCCGTTCATAGACGCAGTCCCAGGACGAATAAAGTATCTGTATGTTTGGTTGCTCGATGATCCAACAACGGAGGCGGATTCAGCTCCGAAGCTCATTGTTTGCCCATCGCAACATCACTCAATGTACTTTCAACAACATCATAAAATATTGCCACTCTGAACAAGATCAATAAATGTCTTTTTTCGGTGACATATGCCGTCTTCTTCCTGAATGGTACGATCGTGATAATGCTGAGCTTGTTTTGAGATGTTAACTCGAACGCGTCCCCAGAAAACTGGAAATATCTTAAAATAACGACTTCCGACATAGTCCACCCTGCGCACCGCATCGAAGCTCCTAGATCCAAATCAGCGTCCCTGGATATTCCGTTAGGTATTATCAGACTCGCTATACATAATTGACATTATCTGGAACCAATCACATAGTATCTACCGTTCATCTAATCGATAATTATCTCCAAAGCAAGCTAGAAGACAGTTATTAGCTTTCCATCTTGCGGCGTTTAGCCTTTGCTTAAGCGCCATTAGTGGTAAATGTACCTGCTCTAGCTGTTCACATCAACCTTCAAGTAGTCACCAATATTAAGATAATATTTGTAATCTACATATAACTTCAGCTATAAGCACAGTAAGTATTGAGAATTCCACAGGCTGCGAGCAAATAGCGCTCTCTGGGCTCTAACCGAAACATTACCCAAAAAATATTCATGCCACAACATACAAGTACCGGCGAAAGTTTGGAATCCTATCTAAACGGTTGAGATGAATCTCTAATCTTTTAGACGAGATTTTCTCAGACCAGCAAACAAATGCAGCCATCCTCGCCACTCTCAGTACCCTCGCCATGCTCGTCACCCCCGCTATCCTTCCTGTACCTTTCATCGATGTGACAGACGATTCGAGATGAAGATAACGCCTTTTTGCCCCACGCCTCCTGTCTGCAACCTGATATTTCTTGTTTTGGGGCCACATGCAATAGATTCCCGGGGTTACTGACCAATGTCATCTAGAAACGGGTTTGTACATGGTGCGACCTGTTCTAGACATCATCTAGCCTTGTTTACTTCTCGATCTATCGCCAGTTTTATGCTTGACCCGGAGCTGATATCCATCTATCACCTTCTCAACGACAATTCTACTTATTGCCACAGTAATCTAGTCCCTCGCATATATATATACATTAAGTCTAAGACACGATCATATTCACATCTTGAATCTCCATCTAATCGACTCCGCAATGTCGGGTTCAAACTTTCGCACTCTTCTTCCCGGCGATATGGATACTACCATGAAAAATAGCAGTTCAAGCGATTCTTCCAAGAATAAAAACAACACACCGGAAACAACAGGCTCCAATAGTTATGCAACCCCTGCACCCCTCGATAAGAGATCAGAGAGCGCAGGTCCCATCGCAAAGAAGAGGAGAGTTCCAGCATCAATCACCGCAAACGCCTGTGTCAATTGTAAGAAAGCTAGAGCCAAGGTAAGTGGTTCTAATATTCTCCGACTTTAGCCGTGAAAGTAAGAAGCCCAGCATGAACACCTGGTAACTAAAGTTTACCCAGTGTGATGGTAATCAACCTTGCACTCGTTGTACTAGCAAAAGGAGCTTATACCAAGAAGAATGCGTCTACGAGCTACACACTAAGAACGCGAAGACGATGCTGGTGAGGAATCTAAAAGAGAGCCATGACATCAGACACAAAGCGGAAAAAATCTTCACATGGCTCGCAAACGACACCGAGAACGAGCATGGCATCCTCGAGCGTATTAGGAATAGAGAGTCAATCACAGATATAGCTAATTGGCTGGAATCCATAGAGAGCAATGGTGAGTCACAGCTATCTATATATGGAGGTTCCAACAACGAACTCGACGGTGATCTGCCTTGTGCGTTTGCTTGGACAACAGTAACAGACGATGACGAAGTTATCGAACATCTTATCTCCCTGTATTTCACATGGGTTCATCCCTTCTACCCTTTGTTCAATGAAGGTCACTTCGTGAAGAGTATGAAACATGAATCGGACGAGTTTTGCTCGCACAGTTTGTTTAATGCCATCTGTGCCATGGCATGTTATCTCCATACTACTATTGACGAAGATAGCATCGACTACAAACGAATGGGCACCCAATTCTCTGATTTGGTTAGGAACAGCATCGATCCACAAGACAGTAGCCTAACGAACATCCAAGCATTTGCGGTCATGTTCTTGGTACGCTGCGCACAAGGACAAGGGTTTAGTGGTTCAGTATACTTGACCATAGCAAGTAGATCTATGGAGAGCCTCAGACCAAGCAATAGCGATAGCGCAGATTATCGACAAATCTGGAGGGAAACAGTCAAAGGCATAAATAGCCTGAACGTGTGAGTACCCATTCTCCTACTCAATGCAAGTTTACCGAAGGCACAACTAACAACCTCAGCGAGTGGGCCCAGATGACCTTCACGATGGCACCAGCTTATATTCCAGACTTGCAGCCAACTCAATCGGCTGAGGAAATAAGCACATGGGAGGCTGATGTGGACAAATCCGGGTGGGCGCCGTATCGATTTCCTACAGACTTCATAAATGGAACACCATTCCACTGTCTGACTGCAACCACGAATCGCAAAAAAATGGAGCTCGTTGATATCATCCACAAAACTACGATACTTCTATCTAACACAACTGGGCCTCTGATAACTGCTGAAGCTCTGTGGGCCATTTATCGCAGATTGTTAACCTGGCATGAAGATCTACCAAGAAGTATCGCCATCATATGTGGAGAAGAAGTTCAAAGGTTACCGCATGTATATTCACTGCAGTAAGCTCAGCCTTTTTGTTGTATCTTCATAGTCCTGCCGTAGATCATCAACTGACTACTCAGTATATTATATGCCACCACGGCAGTCTATCTCTTAAGCCCACTGCTAAGTTTCAAGGAACCTCAGCTTGATGCACTGATAAGGCAACATGCAAAGGAAGGGCTCAAGCTTCTTGTCGAACGATATCAATTTCACTACACGTCTCGTTACCAGCCAGTCTCCCAAATGTTCGCCATGCTGTATCTGACCGAGGTACTGATTCAGTCGTCTCCAGAAATCGATAAAGACTCTGGAAAAGATGCCTTAGCATACATAAAACTAGCCACTAATATTTTGACAGAGTCCAATAGTAGTTTTCCTGTTGCTAGCATCTTTATGGGAATGCTTCAAGAAAATACGAGGAGATTCTTCATCCCATTGCCAAACGAACTCGAAGATCTCTTCCGTCACACTCTTCGAATGTCGAAGTTTCCTTTAGATGACGCCATCAACGCATTTGGAAGCACCAATTACGTTCAGCCAGTTGAAGCGATTCGAAAAAGGATTAATCCTAGTCTTAGACCCAGATGGATGATGCATGCCGCTGCTGGATATCCCAAGAACTTCCATAGACCACCGCTCGTACGCCAAACTTCAGCCGAAGAAACAGGTGCACAGAACCTGATGCGAATTCTCAATCTGCAAAACCACAACACAAATTGACAGATTCCTTTGGAGCAAAGGGAAGAGCAAATCCTTATTTTCATTCTTATATCTTCTTGAAGAGGATGGATTTCGCAAATTGTAGTTCAAAATGTAGGATGCGCTGTTGCTTATCCAAAACTTCGTCCGGTCCGCCCCCCCCCCCCCCCCAAAAAAACAACCAAAAATCATCTTGATTATGATCCAGAATAGCGCTGTTGGAGAACTCCTCCGAGATAATTTTTCAACTGATATCAACGCCGTCGATGAATTTTGATCGATACACCTGGGATAGAAGGCAACATGAAGGTGACATTCATCACAAAATTAAACATGCTCGTGGTTTCTCTCTAGGGATTTCCAGCAAATCGCCATCTGTTTACACGACCATCTTCCATCGTTCGTCGCAATATCGAAATGCGCATTGTCTGGAACGACTAACCAGGATGAAAAATATGGCTTGCTGTATCCTCTTTACGGTTATAGCTGGATATTGATCGTCAAAATCATCGTGGCGCATTTGTTGGCTCGAATTTCAAGGAGCCTGAAGGATCCGATATGAGAGATAATGGAATACTTGAGGTGTGGATTAGTCGGAATGAGTCTACCAGTGCTCCAGGTTCAGATTGAGGAAGGTTCTTTGGTATATTCTACACATGACTAGATGAATGTCTTGGAAGAATGGCCGCATGGAAAATCCAATTTGATATATGTCGAGGTTTGGGAGGCGATTTTGAATTGAAGGTGGCGAATAAAGAAACACATTTCATTGGGGGAAATGAATGAATTTGACGATAAATCTGATATTGTGAATCGATATCTTTTGATGATACAGGTGCCAGCTCATTAAGGCATAGTACGCCTTTCATCGAACTGGCAATAGTTGATAGAAATCCATGATGGCGAAACGAATTTATATAGGTGAAGATGTAGGTCGAGGAGTAGGAGTTGATGTTGATGTTGGTGTACCTGTCAGGTATCTAGGTGGTACCTTATTAACATGTACTTGGTTGAATGAAGGGAAAGGTGTAGATATGATATGGCACGTGTCCGGTAGCCGGCAACGATCAACAAGTCGACATGCGATTCGACATACGACACAACATAGAATGTTCGTCGAAGCACCATTTATGAGCTATATAGTAAAGCATTTAATATCAACTATGTTATCAACAACATCGAAGTTCTTCCTTTGTTCGGGTCTACAGGTTCTTCTTACAATGCTGCTCCAAAGAAAATACGCTAGACATATACACTCTGGATCTTAAGGCCACAAAGTGAGTACCGAGTGAGTGAACTTGAAGAGGCGAAAGAGAATTCAAACCATAATATTTCTTGTTTTTAGATGTTCTTCCTGTGTATCTGTTGTTTGATTGGCTCTCAGGGCTATTTGAGTGGAGTAAACGATGACAGGTCAATCCAAGGATGCAGAACTGTCACAAACACTATCCGAATTATAGCTGGTAGCTGATCGACTCTCGAATTCTGATTTTGATCCAAGGATACAAATTTGAATGCTCATAAGGTGTTGAACATATGAATGTATGAATGCATCAATGCATAGAAAATGGACGGTTACGTACATGTTCGTGTCTCAACATTCGATAGTCCAGGATCAAATACACTGGTACTGACACTGACATTAAAACTGGCTCTGGGTCTAGGTCTGGGTCTGGGTCTGAGTCGATGATTGAGGATAAGGTACAGTAGAACTTTGCACTATGAGGTACGCGTTTTAATATCTACCGAGGCGACTCCCTGTCCTTTATGTACGCTTGTTAACATTAGTCACTAAGTAATATATCATCTTCACTTGACTCCATAGTATAGTCTCGATACGATAGTCGTTACGATAAAAGCCTCCGTACACCTGCGATACTATCCGACAAAGGTTTTCAATTGAGGATTGTCAGGACAGTATGTATCGGGCAATGGTGTCTAGGCCCTTGAAATATTTTCGATGATTAATAGGGCGACATTTGCGACACCTAGCCGTGAAACATACATGATGAAGCTGTCTGACTCGAAGATGTTGGCTTGCATGAGCCATTTACATTTACGCACTTAACAGTCCTATTGAATACTGTATGTACGAATATTGATTTGAATATACTCCTATCCTAATCTTAACGTTGAGGAGGGTCTTTCTGATTTGTCAGACCCCGAAGACCCTCAACCTCTAGATTGCTCTCTCCCCCCTCACCTGTCTTACAATTCTCACAGCTCTCACAGTTCTCACCCTTCTCATTCTAGAGTATGTGCTACTCCAGATCTTGGTTTAGAACCTGCAATGCCCAATTGGAGAACCTGAACCACTGTTCTTCCTCTTGTTTCTCCTCTCTCTAATTTTCCCCTTTTATCCATTGGGGGAAGGAAGCGAATTCTTCTCCTTCCCTTGATTTCAAAAAGCTCTAGAATAACATAATCGTATGAGAGGTAACAGAACATATGTCAGTACTAACCTGATTGAATTCTATTATAGGGGAACAACAACTCTTAAGGTGCACTTTCCGCAGAAACCTCGGCACGATGATGTCCTTCCCGGCTCTCACATTTTTATCATTTTTGTCATCCCTCTCATTCCTCTCATTCTTCTCGCCTTCTCGTCCTTCTCATCAACTGCCTATAGATTATAGTGTACGTTGCATATGTTGTTTGTGAATCTGCCATTTTCTTTTCCATTTTCTGCTACTACTACTCCTTCTCCTTCCCTCCCCCTTCTCTTTTACATCTATGTTTTGCTGCGTATTCAACAATTCCCTTCATTTAATATGGACAAAGGAAATATGATATCATCTACTCTCTAAGCATGAAAGGACTCTAATACATAATACTAATACGATACATAGCATCATACAAGTTTCAAAATGATCTTGTATACAGAACACACTCCTCATAGCATACCAATACAACAATGCGATTCAATGATTTACTCACAGGCTGTGAGGCATAAATACTTGGGCAAATAACACTTCAACACAAAAGATATCTATTCCCGATCTGGGCCGCGGTCGAGCATCTTCTCAATTTATTCAACCCTCTTCCATACCAAGTAAAGATTTATTGTGCGTTGCACATTTTAATTTAGAATCTATCTAAGAGACTGAGATCACTCTGTCACCTTCTTTTATTGTCTTCTTTCATCCATTAGGGGAAGAGAAGGAAACACTTCCCCCTACCCTAGCATCTTTAAGTCATTGTATGGGTTAATTCTAATACGATACGTAGACTATATAAACATTCCATATGATTTAGTATAGACCTTGAAAATATATAAAATATTCCGCAGAAACCTCGGCATAATGAATGCTCGAAGGTTTCAAAACATATCTTTCACTTCGAATGCCTCTATTGTAGTCAGCCCTTCGGACCGCTGATTAGTTCCTAAAGTCTACCGCTTGAAGAATTGACTGTTAGCGTTTTTGATTTCTCTGATATCTCCAACATTTCTGAAATTTCTGATATGTCTGATACCTGAAACACCTCTAACACCCTAAAAACCTGTACAACAAGACATACATTACAAATATTACTTCAAAATTTCCGTTTCCCTTTTCCTTTTCCTTTTCTTTTTCCTCCTTCATTTACTCCTCCTATTACTCCATCTCTCTTCTACATTTATATTCTACTACTTATTCATCGTCTCCTATCATTCACCCAAGACAGGAAACAAGACATCCCTCATCCCCGAGCACGAAAGAACCTTAAGACATAATACTAATACAACATATCAGTTACATATCCATACAATATAACCTAAAATAACCCCTTACAGCACACAAATCCACCCGCAAAAACCTCAGCACAACAATTTTCTGGCATGCTCCAGAACATTACCACAACACCATTCTATCCCTTTTCTCCAATCACCAACATCAAACACATAACTCCGTCCAAAACCCTCTCTTAATACAAAGATATCCATCCACATTTTCTTAGACACCTTTTCTGCAGTCTAGAACCTTCTAATTAAAACTTCGTCGTTAGATAATATATCTCACTAACATCTCATCATCATCCCATCGCTTAAACCCCTTCATCGATTCCCACTTTATATTCGATCTTATTATACTACAACATTTTAGGAGATGATATAAATAGTATCGATACATTTCTCGTCATTAAGATTTAGACATAGAGAATAATAATCGTTGAACTTTCTCGGAATATCAATACACGGGTATTGAATATACTAATGAAAATGCATGAGACATCTACATGATATTTAACTTAGAATACTTAAATTGTATAATCTACGAGTAGATCGAACCTAGAATAAATATTATAGTTTCCAAAATCTAATATCTATATTAGAAGTATAATTCTCTTGTCTAGAACGATGAGCAATACATGAAATTCTATATATATATATACATATATATTTCTCTCTCAGGTCAAATTTCAGTATTCATCACATTCCAATATGTATTCACAAATTCCAAGTAGAAAAATATCTCTAGAAGGCATATATATAATTCCTCATTCTATATAATTAGCTACCATCATCATATCGAGACAAGATAGTATTCAAATAAAGCCTGCTATTTCATTAATCCCCTGTTATTCCCCTCAGTAGAGTTCATGATAGAAGTACGTACTAGTACCCTTTAATAAACTCATCTTTTACTAATAATAAATCCTCGTAAATATCGATTCGTCTTGATGAATCTGAATACCTATACTTTAGATGACTAACTGAAATGTAAGACTCAAACGACTTTACAATATATAATCTCTACAACTCACTACCAAACCTCATTTCTAAAACTCACATCTTACTCACCCACTCACTCATATGTAGTCAGTATTAATCAATAATACAAATCATATGTTTGAGTTGCTTATTCTGTTCTCTTTATCAAGGTTTTTAATATGATAGAATTAACCAACTTTAATTTACATGTATGTATGTATGTATGTATGTGTGTATATATATTATCTATTCAAACACAACTTTCTATAAAATGAAATATTTATGAACTCCACATCATATTACAAGTCCCATCCATTCCATTCCTTCTTATCCCACCCCTTCTCAATCTCAATCTCAATCTCTTCCCTTTCCTAATTCCTAGCTCCCAGAAACCAGAAAGTCATGACGATCTACTTATACATACACCCGAAATCCTCACTTCACTTAACATCTCCCCCATTCCCATCTCACCTAGTATACCAAAAACTCCCCCGTTTCGTTCCGTCCCGTCCCAAATCAAAAAATTAAGATACCTCACTCTCTACATCTATCTCTTGGTATTTGAATTCGTCTTTCTATTTCTATTCCTCTTCCTCTTCCTCTTCCACTTTTTTTCTGTCTAGCAAACTAATTCCTCTTCTATTTTCTTCTCCTTTCTTTTCTTTTCTTTCCCTTCCCCTTTTCTCTTTCCTATTCCCATTTTCTATACCCCCCGTCCTCTTCTTTCCCCTCTTCTATAACTTTCATACAAACTCATATTATGATACCGCATCACATCATTACATCACACCACACCACATCACAAAAAGCCACAAAAAATCACGACATAACATAAAGTAGCAACATCCCACTCAACAAATAATCAATTAATATCATGATAAATAAAAATTTCGTTGCATGAGTAAGTAGATATATATAATCTTATTATATATATATATATATATACAACCATCAACTCCTCACTATACATACATAAATATCATAAACCTCTCGATCAATCTCATAAATTACCTACCTTGTAAGTCTATATATATATGCGTCACATCACAAATACAGTAGTACTTCATCCACCCCCTACCCCTATTACAGACTTCATTCTATTACCTTCAGTTACTATCACCATCACATCACCATCACACTAACCATCTCTTTTACTCGTCATCTCACAGCAAAGGTATATATTCTATGTAATATGTATATCTACAACCATCAAATCCCATCTCAACCCTCATCCCCACTGTTCCCGCTTCTATATTACAGCACCGCTGTTTCTCTTCTAAACCCACTGTCTAGTATAGGAAAACCAAAAGCCAGCGCTAACGAATAAACCCTGCTCAGAATATCATGACGCCGGATACATTCACGCGTACCCTGATCATTAAGTATCCCATCCTCATCCTCATACCATTTCGATCGATATCAACTACCAAGACCACAAGCAAAACTCCAATTCAAACCAATTGCGCCATACTAAAAAATTCATCCCCTCCAAACACCAATCAAAACCTAGCTATGCTATGCATCATGAAATGTGATATTCGCAAAAGCCAATATCTTTCCTCAAAAGGGGTTTCTGTGTATCCCCCCAAACAACTAACCGATTGTGAGGAAATACAGCAAGAAAACTCTCTTAGTATCAGTCCCCTCCATATACGCTGAAAGACACATGCCCATTCCCATCCTTAACACCATCCATGGAAGTTTGCTTCTTTTCCTAACCCCCAATAGATTATTCGTAATGACCGCATTAACTCCTTCATCATTCAATGATGACTCGCAAAACCCCCTACGCTTTCCCGACCCAACCAACATGCAAGAAGAAATCAAAAATCTTCCCACCTTTTGCTCCTTCCACTCTCGCAATCTCCTTGACCATTTTCCTCTTCAATTTTCCATCACCCTTTAATGCCTCTTTTAGAACCGCTTCTTTAATCACCAAATATGGTTTTGGATTCAATCGAGTCTTTTCACACAAATCAATTTCCCCGGGTGTCAAAAGATGATAATCAGGAGTAGATGATGGGTTGAGCGGTAATGGTGTGATTGTTGAGAGAGGTTGAACTTGTATTGGTTCACGCTTGATGATAGGGGATTGTTGCTTAATTCCATTTGTGAGAGAACCATTACTATTCATTAAGTTTTCTTTGTCATCGTTTGGCTCAGATTTGAAGATAGAATCCGGTAGCTCAGGAGCAACCAATGCAGCTGCACCACTTGGTGTTTCGACAACAGGAGGAGGTTTGTTCTTTGTACTTGTGGCGTATCTTTCACGATCCATACTACCCATAGGTTGTGCCTTATGAATTCTCTGTTGCTTATCTTGTTCGTATTTCTCTCCGCTTTTAAGGTCTCCAATCTTCATTTGTCTCCACTCTTGCAATTGCTGAACTGCTAATCGTAAGTTTAACTCATCAATGAGACCCTTTGAGAATTCTTCATAATCATCATGATTCATCATTCTTGCGAAAGGTTTTGTACGCGTAAGAAGATCCCTTTCTTCCTTTGTACGTTTTTTGTCAAGAGCAACTGCTTTGCGATATTCCAGAAGGTTATGTTCAAATATGACCTTTTTACGATCGGCTCGTTGGGTTAATCGCTGATTGTATATGTTCATTACTGTCATTTTGAGCTCGAATTCCGGTTCCACCTTTCCTGTAGTGGGGTTGACCCCATCACCAGGTTCAAATGACATTAACTGAACGGCCTCTTCTGCTTCATTTGCATATTCAGTCTCGAACTCCAGACGACCAGGCATATAACCTTGAATATCATGACATGATGGAACACTTGCTGTAGGCTTCTTTTTCGGTTGCGGTGGAGGTTGATTTTTAGCTGCCTCTTTTCTTTTCTCTATTCGCGCCTTCTTTCGCGCTTGGAATTCGTCTCGAGGTAATGCATCCATCAACTCAGTATCGTGTGGACTAGCGCGTTTTGGTAATGGGAATTTAGGGCTATCCAAGTAGACCTTCTTGTAATGATCTCGAACCTCTTCTTTAGTTCGGAATCCTCCAATATGATCTGCGATATCTGCCCAAGAACCCAATCCATATATCTCACACCCTTCCAATAATAGTAGTTCTTCATCTGCCCCCCAATCTGGTTCGTAGATTGGTACTGAGTTTTGTTCAATAACTCTAAATGGGTGAGTAGAGGGTTGATGTTGCGAGGAAGATTTGCCGTCGGAAAAACATTGTACACATAGGTCGTATTCATTGCAAGCAGAATGGGCGCATCTAATTCGGACCTATAATTGGGGAGAGAGTTAGCTCTTGGGACAATTACACGGGACGATAGACTGGAGATTGATGAAGAGTACGTACGGTATTTGTGACATCTGCTGAACACATATCACAGACATATTTAACACCGCCTTCACCCCCTCTCATTGCAGTCTTCTTGCGAATGATCCCCATTGTCAAGGTGGTTGTGAATATTTACTTTGCGCCACGATTGACCGACAGATAGAGATGACAGGACTGAGGTTTGTTTCTAGATTAAAGTGTGTTGTAATTGAATGAGCGTATAATTTCTTTGATGGAATTATTCCCCAAATAAATAAAATGTATTAAAGTTGTTACGGTGTTGATGATTTTGTGAGTGGTAGTTCGATCAATGCGATGAGGTTCCAAGAGTGGGTACATTACAGGTGTGGCTCAACAAGGCTACGGCCGAGGAACAGTGGTAGTCTAACCCAGACTAGAGCCACCAGCCACACAAATCAGTGAGGCTGAATATCTTGTTACATGTTGAAGATCATCATCGAGGATTCCCTCTTGCATGTATTGAGGTTGATTTCATTTTCAGTACCTACCTATGCATGAGAAGAGTGTGAAGATTCCTGTGCTCGAGATACGATGATAGATAGATGCTTTTACAATGCAAGATTTTCTACCGCATTGATTGTGAAGCTTTTGTGTACGAGCTTGTGATATACAAGTATATACGGACGGAGTACCTACTTGAAACTTGGCCCATCAAACATAAGACGAGCGTCCTTATCGGATCTTGTTATCAAGAAGTTTCGGAGTTTAGGTCAATGGCCGCCCCGCCCGCGTTGCCGTTCAAGGTTAAAGAGAAGCCAAAAACCCGAGAACCTGAGGACTGAGTGAGTGAGTGAGTAGATGGTGCTTGCACGTGACTAAGGAGATGTTACATTGGAAATCGCCCCCTTACAAACGCTGCCCTCCCCTCCCCTAGTAAATCAGAGAGAGAGAGAGAGAGAGAGAGAGGGGGGGGGGAGAGAGGAGAGAGTCTGGGAGACATCTATATAATTTTTATATCTTTACGACCTCTCATTGTGAAGAGTGCGAGTAGTGACACATAAAAGCATCCAAAAACAAAAAGAGAACAGTAGAAGAAAGAAGCTTGAAAAATTCCCATCACCGGCACTTTATTCTTCCATATTGATTGACATAGAGACGGGCAGGGCAATTCATTCAACAAATGAGAGATTATTATTGATTCTACCACTCTTATTATTATCATTATTACTACAATACAACCACAACCACAACCACATCCACATCACCACCACTAGATTTTACAAACCTTTCACTCGCTCAATATCACTCACTACCTTACGCACTTCATTATCGCTTCGCTGCCTCTAATCGTATCAATTCACGAGTATTGCCTTAAACAATCAATCTATTTTGGCGGGGCAATCGCCTGTGAGCACTTGTTTGAAGCTAAATCCTGACCGCAACGCACTGAACGAACACTTACTGTGTCAATCCCTCGAAGAAATCCCGATATTTATTACTTTACTCCTCATTCATTACCATCTACCCATCTACCCATCTACCCCATCTACCATCTACCACCATCCAACATCCAACATCAATTATAACCAAACTCATTACCTAGAATCCTACAACTTATCCTTCTTCCTACGTCCCCCTCTCCTACCGATACAATTTTGTTCCCCATCCCCAAGATGTCGTCTTGGAATATCACCAAGAGTGAGTTAATTTCATTTACAATTCGTTACATTTCGATCTTGAAACCACCCAAGTCTACCTCCTTTAGCTAAATCCTGTGGTTGGGTACCAACGCAACGCCACTTTGGAGAAAAGTCGATTGAACTCTGAATCGTCTAAAGCGAGCACATGAAATGAACTTGTCACTAATTATCTCTATCCATTTTTAGAGCTCAAAGAGACGCATCTTGGTCCCCTAACGTCTACCTTCTCTCGAACCCCATCTTCACAAACTCTTAGAGAATCATCCAAAGATGAGAAATCTGGCACATCAAGTCCGGCACCATCTGCCAACGATAATGGAATAGGTATGCATGCGCACATCGTTAATCTGGTTTACGAAAGATATACTGACCTTGAAAGCTGCTTCCGAAGCCATAGCCACCCAACCACAATCCGCTCCTCGACCGGGTATTCTCATCGTTACTCTTCACGAAGGAAGTGGATTCTCTCTCCCAGATCAATATAAACAAGTATTCAGCAACCACACTCAGAATTCATTATCTGCGGGCAATGGCTTTGGAGTTGCAGGTTCAGTACGTTCTGGGGCTTCAAACCAAGTCGCTGGATCTTACTCGAATATGAGACCACAAACATCTGGAGGTGGAATTCAAGTGCCTACTAACCATGGTCGTATTTCCTCCAAATACCTTCCATATGCCTTGTTAGATTTCGATAAGATGCAAGTTTTTGTCAATTCAGTTGCAGGGTCCCCTGAAAACCCCTTATGGGCTGGCGATAATACTCAATATAAGTTTGATGTTTCAAGAGTTACTGAATTAGCAGTTCATTTATACCTTCGAAACCCAAATGCGCCTCCGGGATCCGGTCGAAGTCAAGATATTTTCCTTGGTGTTACGCGCATCAATCCTCGATTCGAAGAAAAGCATAAATACGTCGAAGATCCTAAGTTGGGAAAAAAGGACAAGGAAAAGGCCGCTGCAGAATTCCAAAGGAGAGAGAGCACATTGGGCCAAAGTGGACCGGAGTGGTTAGACGTTCAATATGGTACTGGAAAGATTCGCATTGGAGTTGAATATGTTGAGAATAGAACAAGAGCATTGAAGATTGAAGATTTCGACTTGTTGAAAGTGGTTGGAAAAGGAAGTTTTGGAAAGGTCATGCAAGTCAAGAAAAAAGATACCCAACGAATTTACGCCCTCAAGACCATTCGAAAAGCTCATATTATTTCACGATCAGAAGTTGCACACACATTGGCAGAAAGATCGGTCCTTTCTCAAATCAATAATCCATTCATCGTTCCTCTCAAGTTTACTTTCCAGTCGCCTGAAAAGTTATATTTCGTCTTGGCATTTGTTAATGGTGGTGAACTTTTCCATCATCTTCAAAAGGAGTCTCGCTTCGACATCAATCGTTCAAGATTTTACACGGCCGAACTACTTTGCGCTTTAGAATGTTTACATGGTTTCAACGTTATTTATCGTGACTTGAAACCGGAGAACATTCTTTTGGATTACTCGGGTCACATTGCACTTTGTGATTTTGGCTTGTGTAAGCTTGACATGAAGGATGAAGATCGCACCAATACCTTCTGTGGAACTCCCGAATACTTGGCGCCAGAATTGTTGATGGGACAAGGTTACACTAAGACGGTTGATTGGTGGACCCTTGGTGTTTTGCTCTATGAGATGTTGACTGGTTTACCTCCTTTCTATGACGAGAATACCAATGAGATGTATCGCAAGATTTTGAGCGATCCATTGAACTTCCCTGGTCCTGAGATTGTTCCACCTGCTGCAAAGGATCTTTTGCAGAAACTTCTCAACAGAAAACCGGATCTAAGATTGGGTGCAAATGGTGCATCGGAAATTAAGGCCCATCCTTTCTTCCATAGTATTGATTGGCGAAAGTTACTTCAAAGAAAGTATGAGCCTACATTCAAGCCTAACGTGGTATGTATTTTTTTTAAACTTATCTTTCCAAATGTTCACGTATGATATACTAATCAAATATAGACGGATGCTCTTGACACCACCAATTTTGATGTAGAATTTACCTCTCAAGCACCAGCCGATTCATTGGTAGAAGGCGGACAATTGTCATCAACCATGCAAGAACAATTTACTGGATGGTCTTACAACAGACCGGTTGCAGGATTGGGAGACGGAGGTGGAAGTATCAAAGATCCAAGTTTCGTAGGAAGTGTACAGGATAGATAGATGGGATGAAAGGCACGGGAAAAAGGGAACTGGAATTCTGGAAATGACCAGTGGTATGATGGTATGACTTCAACTTTACTCGGGCGTCTTTTCTCTCCAGATAGCAATTCGCATACAGATTGAGGATTGGAGTGGTTTCTCTTCTTCACGAACAAATTCTAAGAAAATTATCAGATAAGATGAGATGAGATGAGAAGTTATATGAAAATGGATGTTCAATGTTTTTGTATTCTTTTTCGGCACTGAGAGTAGTATTAGGGAATCACATGAGAGTAGAGTAGAGTAGAGTAGAGTAGAGTAAAGGCGTTACGAAATGAACAGGTAGGTAGATAAGTTTGATAGGGAAGGAGGGAAGGAGGGAAGGAGGGAAGGAGGGAGGGAGGGATTTTGAAATTCTTGCGACGGAAAAATCGAACCATTTGCTTTCTTTCCTCTTGGCTCACGTCCAGTCGAGACAAGTCAAGTCAATGAAGAGATTTGGATTTAGATTTTTGCATGGTGTTTGAGGTTGATGTGATGATGTGATAATGTAATGGATGTGATAATGTGATGGATGAGTAGGTGATTGTGAGTAGGTGATTGTGAGTAGATTGATTGTGAATACTTTTTTCTGTATAGATTGATAAATAGATAGGTATCTAGGTATCTAGGTCATAAGATGAATGAGATAATAAATAATCAGATATTGGTTGACTTGAGGTTGAGGTTGAGGTTACGGTTAAGGTTGTTGGCTCTTCTCTCTCTCTTTTTCGTTCTCTCTGTCTCTGTGTGTGTGTGTGTAGGAGAAGAGAAAAGAAGAGGGGCGGAGTTTCTATTTGATGATTTGTTATTATATTAGTAGTGAGTGGTGGATTGATCAATTAATCAATCAATCTTTGCTTAATAGTAATATATGTAAATGAAATAAGTCTGTCTATTTGAAGAGGGGTTATTTTTTTTTTATTTTTTATTATTAATTTGAGTATTCGATATTCTATATTCTATATTTTATGTTTTATATACTCGTAATTGTGAGTGTATTGTATTGTGTTGTATTGTGTTGTATTGTGTTGTATTGTGTTGTTGTATTATGTTATGTTATGTTATATTTGGTTAGTTAAGGTTAAGGTTTAATCCGACCGGTTGCTCCCTTTTTGCTCGCTCTTATTTATTACGTGGGATGGGGATGCGAGAATGAATGAATAAATAATGGGTGTTCGGTGAGAGTACGCACAATGTAGATTGGGTAGAGTTCGGTGAGTCGGGAATGGGAAGGGAAGGGAAGGGATCGAGTAGTCGGTCAATCGGTCGCTTGCTTATGTAAAAAGAAGGGAAGATAAGGAAAGAGCCGACTGGAACTCACTTGAGGCTACTGTACTGTATTTTGTTTCCGATCCGATGATTTGGACTCTGTCTGTGCTTGTCTTGTTTGGGATTCACCGAGAGGTCCTAGAGGTGGAGGGGAAGAGAGAGGGAGAGAGAGAGAAAGGGTCTAGATTGGAGTTGGGATGCGATGGGATTTGCTGTAGCTTGATTAGTGTGTGTATAGTGTATAGTAGATAGATAGATAGGTAGGGAATATTTTGTTTATGTATATACATATACATATACATATGTGATTTTTGGGCTGTTGGGGAGAAAGGAGGGAGAGAGGGTGAGGGAGAGAAGGGAAGAAGTACCGGTAGATTGATTACCCTCCCCTCCCCTCCCCCTCCTCTCCCCGAGTAAATGAATGAATGAATGAATCAACAACTCAATAAACCAAAATGTACTCAGGTCTCCCACCTAGCTGCATCGAATTCTCATTTCCGATTTATCCCACCATTAGCGTGTTATGGCTCGACTTGTCTATTGGTCGTAATTGAGTGGTTGGGTTGTTGGTCGATATGTATGGATGGATGTATGTGTTATGGATGTATGTGTATGGATGATGGACGTCATAAGCCATTTTATTTTATTTGTTGTTGTTCCCAGTACGTATTTAGAAGAGCTTGAATGAACCCCTCCTTTTTTCCCTCTTTTTTCTTGGGGGGATATCATCTCATACTTATTTACCTATTTACATACTGACTTACTTACTTACTGACATACTTGTGTACCACCATATTTTATATATCTGTATACATTGCATTTCTTGAGTGAAGAAAGAAAGAAAGGTATGTTGATATAATTCTTTTAATCGTTTCTCTCCCCTCCCTCCCCCCCTCTCTCTCTCTCTCTTAACCTCCTAAAAATCCAACCTGGATGAATCAATAAATGAATGATTGAATGGTGTCACTGCTTTAACCCCACCCCACCCACCTACACCACATTCCACCGACCGAAGTTTCCAGAGTCAAGGCAAGAGCGAGAGAGAGAGAGACACAGAGAGAGAGTTTCCATTGATATTATTCCTTCCGTCTACTCTTACTCCTACTTCCACTCGTAAAGCAACACTTACTTTTCCATTCCCATCCCCATCGCTACTTGATTATCCAAACCATCTTAATAAGCTTTCAACTAACAAGCTATCCAAGCCAATCTATTTGCAGACCTTTCGGAGATACTAGGAAGACCTCTCTTGTCTTTTCGGAGAATTTATTGCTCAAGAGGGAAATATAAAGGTATCCTTTTCTCTTTTCCCTTTTGTCTTTTGCTGTTGGTCTGGTCATTTCGAGATACATATCTACAAGAACTTTCTGAAGATTGTCAAATACCCATCACTCATCTTCATCACTCATCATCATCATCATCATCATCTGATCTTCTTGTCTTCATTCTAACTGTATCTTTCCACAGCTCCCCCTAAACCTTTTAATCAACAACCCAAACGATCCTCTACAACATGCCTCAAGCAACCGAACTCAAAGCATGGAGTGCTCTCCAATCCCACCATGACAATGTTGGTCGTAACTTTGTCCTCAAGGAAGAATTCAAAAAGGACCCTCAACGATTCGAGAAATTTTCCAAAACCTTCAAGAACACTGCCGACAACTCGGAGATTCTCTTTGATTTCTCCAAGAACTTGATCAATGAAGATACCATCAAGGCATTAGTCGCCGTTGCAAAAGAAGCTGGATTGGAGAAGTTGCGTGATGAGATGTTTGCGGGTGAGAAGATCAACTTCACGGAGGATCGTGCTGTTCTTCACGTTGCATTGAGAAATGTCACCAGTGATCCAATCAAAGTGGATGGAAAGGATGTCATGCCAGGTGTTAACAAGGAGTTGAAGCACATGGAGGAATTCTCGGAACAAATCCGAAGTGGAGAGTGGAAGGGTTACACTGGAAAGCCTTTGACTACCATTATCAACATTGGTATTGGTGGTTCGGATCTGTAAGTTTGGAGGCATCCCTCAGTGAGATCATAGCTAATTCGATTGTAGTGGCCCAGTTATGGTCACTGAAGCTCTCAAGTACTATGGTGCTAGAGAACAAACCCTTCACTTCGTTTCTAACATTGATGGTACACACATGGCTGAGGCATTGAGAGATTCTGATCCGGAGACTACTCTCTTCTTGGTCGCTTCCAAGACTTTCACTACTGCAGAGACTGTCACCAATGCCAACTCCGCAAAGGAATGGTTCTTGAAGAAGACTGATGGAAACGGTGACATCGCTAAACACTTTGTTGCTCTTTCCACCAACGAAGCTGAAGTTACCAAGTTTGGTATTGATGCTAAGAACATGTTTGGTTTCGAAAGTTGGGTCGGAGGTAGATACAGTGTTTGGAGTGCAATTGGTTTGAGTGTTGCCATTCACATTGGATTCAAGAATTTCCATGAATTGTTATCTGGAGCACATGCTATGGATATGCATTTCAAGAACACTCCACTCGAGGAGAACATTCCAGTTATTGCTGGTCTTTTGAGTGTTTGGTATTCTGATTTCTTCGGTGCTCAAACCCATTTGGTTTCTCCGTAAGTTTGTATCTATCCAATCGTCTGTGAATATAGCTAACGGAAAATAGTTTCGATCAATACCTCCACAGATTCCCAGCTTACCTTCAACAACTTTCTATGGAATCTAACGGTAAGGCTGTTTCTCGTGATGGAAAGATTGTCAAGTACACAACCGGTCCAATTCTCTTTGGTGAACCAGCTACAAACGCTCAACATTCTTTCTTCCAACTTGTACACCAAGGTACCAAGTTAATCCCAACCGACTTCATCATGGCCGCTGAATCACACAACCCAATCGATAACAACAAGCACCAAAAGATGTTGGCATCAAACTTCTTCGCTCAAGCTGAAGCTCTCATGATTGGAAAAGGAGAGGATGAACTCAAGGCTGAGAACACACCGGCCGAATTATACAAGCACAAGACATTCTTGGGTAACAGACCAACTACATCCATTCTCGCTCAAAAGATTACCCCAGGTACTCTTGGTGCTTTGATTGTTTACTACGAACATCTTACGTTTACTGAGGGTGCTGTCTGGAACATTAACAGTTTCGATCAATGGGGTGTTGAGTTGGGTAAGAGCTTGGCTAAGAAGATTCAAGCCGAGTTGGATGTTAGTGGAAACGTTGGAGAGCATGATAGCAGTACTGGAGGATTGATTGCTGCTTTCAAGAAGAAGTCTAATATCTAAATGAGGATCGAAAGTGATGGGAAATAGCTATGGGATAATCAGGATGGGGTAATCGTGAAATAAGGACGGAAAGGCAAAGGATCTTGTCGATACATTACCATGGGGGAAAACAAACAATAGGACGAGGAGATGAATTTTCATCTGGATATTTGAATGAATATGGATGAATGAATGAATGATGGTTGATTAGTTAAAAAAGATATGATACAATTATGAAATGAATGATATGAAAATCAAATAAACCATTTTTGAAGCAATAAGTTTCCCAATGACTGTGACTTCAGTAATGAATAAATAAACGCCATTCTCATCCTGTCTTATTAGAAAGATATGGGTTGAGTTCTAAATAATGACAGCGGCCGCTAGCGCAAACTTTATTTCACCTCCTGCATGATAATCCATGCCTAATAGGTAATGGAGGATGCGAATTAATTGGAGAGCTTAACTTTTCGATGATGCAAAGTGTTCAGTTCAGTTCAGTTCAGTTCGGATCGGAAGATACTAATAAGAAGATTTGGAATTCGAGATTGAGTGTGCGATTGATTGTGTTGATTTTATTTGGCTTGGTTTGATCTGGTTTGATCTGGAATTGATAGGATTGGGAATTCATTGTGATTGTGAAAGGAAGGGAAGGGAATTTGAGGACTTGAGAGGGTATTTGAAGGGGTCGATTGGAAAGGGATTTGAAGGAATTGGGATAGGGATTGGAAGACGCGGCAAGGACGAGAAGCAAAACGGGAACGGGAACGGGATTGGGAACGAGCAACGAGTAAGGATTTAATATTGGAGGGACTGAGGTTGAGACGACGAGGTTACGAGATTTTTTATATAAAGGGAGACAGGGAGATTGGAGTAAACGAAAAAGGGAAAGGAGGGGATTGAAGAGGAAATCTATATTGAGAGAAAGAAAAACGAAAGACGAAACGAAACGAAACGAAACGAAACGAAACGAGAAGAAAGGAAAGGAAAGGAAAGGAAAGGAAACAAAAGAATAATAAATATGCGCGTGGTTAATTGGTTGGCGATTGGGATGGGGATGAGGGTTTGGGGAGGAGGAGGAGTGTTCGCGCTGGAAAATGAGAGGGGAGATAAGGGATTTGAGGTGGATGAGGAGAGATTGCCCTTGCCGAGTTATCATTTTGGCGCGGGGATTGAGGTCGAGTGTATGGAGAGGGATGTGTAAGTCTTTTTTTCCCGTTTGCTTTTTCTTTTGAATGGTTTGGTTTGGTTTGGGTTTTTGGGAGAGGGAGATGGAGGGAAAGGAGTGGGTTTTGTGCGAGGGAAGGGGATGTGAGATAAGAGGTTACGGATGTGGATGCGGATTTGGATGTGCGAGGAGGATTGAGAATTGGGGTGGTAGAGAAAGGAGAGGGAAAGGGAAAGGGAAGTCTTCGGCACACATACACTTGCAACGACACGAACGCACGCGATTCGCAGTATATCATGATAAAATGGACATTAGAGAAATGGAAGTGGCAGAAGGAGGGGAAAAGGTAGGATTCATGATCGACATACGAGCGCAGCGAGGTTGGGGGTTTGGGGGCTTGCCCCCATGAAAGAATGTGGAGGATATGAGAAAAGAGGAAGGACGGATGATAAATTTGGCGAATCGGGAGTGGAGAGGAAGATATTGATGGACCTGTGAGGATGAGGATGAGGATGTGACTTCTACCGCGAACTGTGCGCGAACACGAAGCGCGGATACGAATTGTGTGTGTGTCGAAGACTATGGTCGAAATCGAGAACGGGCCATGAGCAGATTCAAATATAGGGATCAAGACCTTTTTGAGGAATTTTGCACAAAGAGAAAGAAAAATAGTGAGGGTGAAAATTTGTGAAACAAAAGCTAACTTTTCCATCAGTGATACAGGAGAACATGTTCAACTAGAAGATAATTCTTTAAAATACATACCATTTCCGATATGTAATGAAACGGGAAGACCATTGGAACTAAAATATGGAGTTGAAGAAGGTTTGTTTTATTTCTCATCTCATGCTATTGGGAAGTAGATTATGTACTAACTATTTCCTCGAATATAGAACTCAACTGCACAATTCCTTTAATAACAGATCCTTTCTTTCATCTTCTCGAATTTTACATTCATTCTGATGCACCTCTCTCATGTCGAATCCCTTCTCGACCAGCACCAACAGTTCATCACATGAATAGCTATCCAAATTATAAACAAGAATACATTCCTCTCACCTTCGCTCTTTCAGGAACATTACAACTTTCCCACCTTCATATCTCTACTCACCTAAACGTTCTTCTTCATAGCGTTCCGAAGCACCATCTTCAAAAACACGATTCGGGTGTAATTGATAGTGGAGTAGCATATAGCACTAGTCCCTTAAGTCACATCACCGGTCCCGCCGCTCTTACGAAGAAACTTATTATCGGAGATGAATTACCTCTTAAATTAAGTGTTCGTTGGTTTCCAACCCCACTACTCCCGAGAGAAAATGGAAAAGTAGAATGGAATGGTCTTGGGGGTCATGTGAATTGGATGACGATTGGATATGTTATTGTAGCGTTTGGAGCAGGGGCTACGGTGATGGGGGCTTGGATGGTGGGATGGGAGGTTCCGAGAAGAATGAGGGGTTGGAGTGGAAGGTTGGCGAGGGTGGGGGGGATGGGAGGTGGGAATAGTAAGGGGTTGGGTGGAGCCACGCCGTTGGGGTATGGGGTTAAAGGAGGTGGAGGAGGACCGGTAGGGAATGGATGGGGGTTTGTGGGGGCTGGGAGGGGGGATGGGAAGAGAGATTAGGGGTTGGGGATTAGGGATTAGAGGAGGATAGTTAGAGGGGAGAGATTAATGGGATTAGATTGGGTAGAGTTTATAGAGGAGAGTGTATTTGTTGTTGTTGTCGTTGTTGTTGCTGTGTTGGGGCCTAGAATTCAGTTGAATGAAGTTGGTAGTAGTTTCTATTCTATTGTATTACATTAAATTATATTTTATTACATTGCGTATTTTCCAAGTGGATGAATCGATAGATAGATAGATACGCGCCAGGGTAGTGGTAGTGGTAGTGCTATCTATACATTATATCATGTTATCTTGTCTTTTCCTGTCTTTTATTTATTTAATAGTCTATTCTTCTATTCGCTCTTACGTTGACTCTGATTATCACTTTGACTGTAAGTTTCAGATTTTGGGTTTGGTCACATTATATTGTATTATACTTATCATACCACATGATAATATTATACAACAATAGAATAAAATAACATATTGAATGGGGGCAAGCCCCCACACCCCCATAGCTCGCTGCGCTCGAGGGATTTGGGTTGGGTGAGGAGGAGGAGGAGGAGGAGGAGGAGAAGAAGAAGAGTAGTACAATCTAATACAAACCAATAATCGATAATCTAATAACATGTCTTTGTTTGTTTGTTTATATATGTATTTGGTTTTGGTTTTGGTTTTGGTTTGAGTTTGAGTTTAAGCTTTCTTTGAGATAAATCGCTTTTTGGGGGGGTGAGAGGGAGAGGAGAAGCGAAGCGGAAAACTGGATGTGATTTTTGGCTTTGTGTTCTAGGTGTATGGGGGTTTAGGTAGATTTAGATCCTGAATGGGTTTTTGAAAGGAAGGAAGGAAGGAACGGGAGGGTAGAATAGATAGTGAGGAAGTGAAGACAGTGAGGAGAGGGGAAATAGGCTGCGCTGGGAGTATCTAAGAGTATCTGAGAGAGGATGAGTGATATGATATAGTAAAATCAATAAATGAGAATTTTACATTTGATTAGATTAGATTAGATTAGATGATATGATATGATGTGAGGTGAGGTGAAGTGAGGTGAGGTGCTACTACAATGATTTAATAGCGTAGAATTTCTCATTCACTCACTCTATATATATATATATATATCATACATTTATTAATATAATTAGTTATTATTCGTGTATATAAATTATTAACCCAACTCAACTAACAACCACTAAAATCTGTATCTTTTAAGTTGGTTCGTCTGTTTTGATTGTGATTATAACTGTTATAGATTCTTATTATCTGTAGAAAGCTGTGGGAAGCTATGGGAAACTATGTATGTGGGTTTATAGAAGGAAATAATAGGACTGGTATTTTGTTGGTTAATATATTGATTTGTTAATTTGGTGGTTTTGATTGTTTGATTGTATGGTCGTATGGTCGTATGGTTGTATGGTTGTATGGTTGATTTTCTGATGGTGAGTTAGGGTTAAGGGTTGATGGATTTTGTGGGTTGGGGATGAGGATGGGGATGAAGCTGAGGTTGAGGTTGAGGGATTTGGGAGTAGGAGTAGGTTTATATAGGAGATATGATATGTGGTGGGTTGTCTGAGGAGTGAGATTGGAAAGTTGGAGAGAGGTGAGGTGAGTGGGATGGGGGATTGAGGATTGGGAGGGGGGGTCGATGGGATGGAATAGGGTTGGATTCGGTTGGAACATAATAAATATACATAATGAAATGAACTCGGCACACGCAGTCAATACATTGGATATACCGATGATTGATACGATGTGAAATGTGTGTATATTTTTATATTCAGAATTCTAGAATACTATGTAATCTATCCTGAAATAAACTTTTCTAACCTCACCTGACTGAAGGTTCTCGATCCTCGATTCTCAATCAATAAAAACCTTCATAACCAACTCGCTTTTAAAAAAGAAAAGACTTTTCTTTTAGGGTATCATGCTGTGCTTTTTGTGGAGTGGGGATGAGGTTGTTTATTTTTTTTTTGTTTGGATGACTAAAAAATTTGATGATTGATGATCCGAGAAGAAAGGAACTTTAGATGTTCTTCTTTCCTTTCTTTGCGACGGAGGAAGCGGAAACGATACGCCAAAGACGGATGAACATATCGATGGCCATTACCATTGCTGTGTGGAGTTAGTTTTCTATTGTATTCTTTATTGAGGGAAGGTAGAGGAGTTTTCTATTGTATTCTTTATTGAGGGAAGGTAGAGGGATCAGATTCTCATCAATGTTATATCTGTAGAAGAAGAAGGGAATACTTACACAACAAAATGTATGGACCATAAAGTTTAGTCAAATCAATCTTTTGATAGCGAGGGATGGGCCAGTAGACATATTCATGCATGCAGACGAGGGTGGTGAGGAAGGTTTCGAGAGCGTAGGGAAGGAGGATTAAAGGGATGCGAGGGGAATCTAGAGAGAGGGAGGGGTTAGTGGATATTATGAGTTTAGAATTTTTGGAAGAGCGGGAAAGGGAGGAGAGGGAGGAGGTGGACAGAACAGAGAGGGAAGAGGGGAAGAGAGGAAGAGAGCAAGAGAGCGGAAAGGACAGTGGGAAGAAAAGGAGAAGAAATGGTGTAGATGTGCTGGGATGTATGCGAAGAATAGGAAAGAAGAGGAAAGAAGCTGGACATTCGAATGTCTAAACATTGAATATTGCAAGCAGCGAGGAAGAGTTGACCTGATTACTATGATTACGCATAGAGATTTTTGTTACACGCTTGTGTAAATAGATATCGTATCATATAGTAGCAAGGATAAAGTATTCCCAGCTTCTTCTCTTTTCTCCTCTCTTTTGTCCTACCCCCACCAAACCCATCCTTCAAACCCATCCGACTCTCATCACACACAAAAATAGAAAATAAAAGACATACCTCTCAATAATCCTCCAATAGCCCAAAAGCTAACGGGCAAATGAATCAAACATTCCAACCAAACAAATAGATTGAAATAAATGGGTGGTGAAACGAAGAATAAATCGTTGTAGTTGGCGATGTGGGAATTTTTGATGGCGGTCAAGAATGATGGGGTAAGAGAGGCGGGGTAGAGAGATTGGAGGTCCATTACTAGAGAAGAGAAGAGATTAGTTGAGAGGTTTGAGAATGGGGATGTGAGGGGAGGGGAGAGGGGAGGGGAGGGGAGGAGATGAGGAAAGAAGATGGGAAGAAGATGGGAAGACGGGAGGTGATGAGAAGACTCTTCTATATTCCAACACTGATTTGAGAATTGAGCAAGAAACAGTAGATTGAAAGATATCTTCAAGATACAATACTTGAAGATTATTCTGAAGAGAAGAAAAAAAACCATCACTCACAGAACAAAACCGGAATATGCAAGAAGAAATAGATCAAGTAGAGAAGATCCAATTTGCGGTTGAGAATTGAAGATGCCATTTTGAATACCGTGTAGAGTTTTTAATTGAATGAGTGTGCAGATATACTGATGTGTAGTTTTTCTTCAAAGAGTGCCTGGAATTCAACGCGTTCTTCTTTTGATAGTTTCAAGGGTTGAGAAGCAGAAATTTGAGACTTTGATATTTGACCTCGTCGGGTGTTGAAATATCTCGAGAATTAAGGAAATCATCACACGAGGCACGGCATGGTCGTGATCACGTGACCAAATATGGAAACGAGGGACATTACGGTGAGAGATTGGATTTTGGGGGATTTGTATGGAACTTCTTTCTTTATTTTCATTTCACTCGACATAAGTGAATGAGTGAACGTGGGAATGATTTAATGATTTCAATTGAATATTAATATCAGATCCGTAGTCAATCAATTCATCTCTTTGCATAATCTAGTGTTTACACAGCCCCACCTCCCAGCCGTTTTTGATTGGTAAATAACCAACGGCTTACCGGAGGGTTTAGCGGTTTAGGCGGTTCTTTTCTAAATGTTACATATAACATTCACTCAATTATTAATTTACATATCAAATTTATCAATATTAAGAATGTAAATGATATAATTGATAAACTAATAAAAATGAATAAAAGGATTCTCATGATCTATTTTAATTCTTTTTAAATCTAATAAATCTCTATTATTTTATTCTAAACATTTGCTAAATTGTATTACTTTTTATCTCAAATTAACCACTCCTTAATACTAATTCAAGAATACAAACATTATACAATATAATGCTTTATATATATCAAGTATTTCAAAAATGATTAAAAGCAAGTGTTCAATACTACATTTAGAAAAGCGTCGTCTAAACCCTCCGGGCAGATTATATCTATAACACTTGAGCATCGGAGGGTTAGCGAAAGCTAGACTATTCTTTTTATTTGTATTTTTATCATGCAGATCTTTCATGAGGTAGGAATTGATCACTCATCATCCTGCTCCGCCTTTCTCTTACTATTCTATCTCTCTTCTGGCCTTACGTGGAAAAGATGGAAATTGGAAATGGCTCGGAGTCCGTAGAGTTCTTAGGGTGTTTCAGTGATATCTACGTTTGATTACTCGGTGAGCTTTCTTGAGAGACACCGTGTTTCTGGTTACTCAATTGATGATTACTGAGCCAACCGCATGCAAAATCAGTTGTCATGTTGAATAAGATGTTTACTAAACATCTTCCCGTTTCATTGCAAGCACCAAATGAACAAACCCAATCGTCATATTTCAAAGCTATATACTCGAGCATACACTCTTGATTCATCTATAAATTCACAAGTGCCAATGAAATATCTCAACATCAACTCTTAAAACTATTGCAATTCTCTTATCCCCTCAAGCAAACCCTCTACATTCACCATATCTCCAAACACAATGTCATCTCATCAAGCTTCAAAAATATTCATCATTGGTGGCACAGGTGCTCAAGGCATTCCTGTCGTCAGATCTCTCGTTGCCGATAAAAAATATCAAGTTCGAGTTCTCACCCGCGACACCACATCTACTCGAGCTCAACAACTTCTTGCTCTTGGAAATGTAGAACTCTTCGAAGGTACATTTGCCGATGAAGACGTTCTCCGTGCCGGCTACAAAGGTTGCGATGGTGCATTCGTTAATATCGATGGATTCAACACGGGTGAAAAAACCGAAATGTTTTGGGCCATTCGCTCTTATGAAATTGCTATTCAGGAAGGAATTAAATTCTTCGTCTATGGAAATCTTGACTATGGGTTGAAGAAAAGTGGATGGCAGGAGAAATACCATTGTGGTCACTATGATGGGAAAGGAAGAATCGGCGAATGGATCTTATGGCAAAATCAAAGTAATCCCAATGGAATGGGTGCCGCATTGTTTACCACCGGTCCATATATGGAAATGGCAACTTCGGGGCAAACAATCATGTCACCTAGTGTAGAGAACGGTGTTGTAACATGGAGAATTCCATTAGGAGATGGCGCAGTACCTCATGTGAGTTTGGAAGATTGCGGACCCTATGTTCGATGGTTATTCGACCATCCTGACCGTAGTAACGGTATGGATCTCGTTGTCGCCATTGCCGATATCTCATATTCTGAGATGGCTACGGCGTTTGAAAAAGTCACGGGTCATCCGGCGCAATATATCGATACTGATTCCGATACGTTTTTCGAAAGATTTGGACCACTGGCTGATGCGCCAGCGGGATTCAATGCGAATCCGAAGGATAAGGCAACGATGACCTTTAAAAGAAATTTTACGAGTTGGTGGAGGCAGTTCAGAGATAGAGTGTTGGAGAGAGATTATAAGTTGTTGGATGAGATTCATCCGGGAAGGATTAGAAGTGCTGAGGAATTTTTTAGAAGGGAGGAGGAAAGATTGAGAGAGGAATCTGGAGGAAAGACTGGGCTGTGGGAGAGTTTACACGAGGAGAATATCAAAATGGTTTTGAAGGTTTCAGAGGATGGGTGGCAGGGAAAACTTTGAGGGGAGGTGGTTGATTGTTGAGAAGGGGTTTCTGTGATCAATTTGGAAGATTTTATTTGCGAGAGTCTTACAGTACTTTGTTTGTTTATCGTTCATCAATTTAGCGTTTGGAATCACATATGAGCAAAAATGTACATTTTTTGTGAAACATCATCATCTACAGCATAAGTCTAGATGTATCATCTCCATATATCTCTGGCTGAATTTTCCCTTAACACTGTGCATATCCATCTCCATCCAAAAAGAAAAGAAATCTTCCTACCCAATCTTTCATATTCTGTGCCACTTCATACTGCTATATCATCTTGTACAACCCATGTATATACATCACACTTTTAGCCATCCTAGATCATTTCCATTCAAAAGTTACACAAATATACACCATACATCCTTAGTGAGGTGATCTTAAATATGATTGTACTAATTGTATTGCTCTGTATACTGTGTTTTCTAAAAGTAGCTACCTAACTAACTAACTGTAGGTCCAAATAAATAAAAGTTCCAAATTAAGAAACACTAACAATAATAACGAAACCTCAAATCGAAAACAAGCAAAATAACTGACAAGCGGTGAAATGAATGAAAAACAAATGAGCCACCCGCAACTTTCAAATCGTTGTAATGTTCGTGTTATCCCGATGGCATACTCTGAGTTTGCAGAGTTCACAAGCTGAATGTATTCATTGCAGTGCATGTGATATCGTGAGGGAGGAATATCAAGAAGGAGATTAGATTGATGCGCTTTCCTCGTCCATCCTTCCTTCTTTTCCATCTCTAACATCAACATCAAATCTCTCACCCCTCAACCCTTACCACTCACCCACACCAACCCCAAGACCCCCTAAACATTCGTAATCGGAGTCCACCACCCCGGCTGCCCCAAACAATTCGCATTCGCACAGCACACCGGCGTCGCCTTGTCACTTCCATTCGGCTTATTTCCAATCGGCATCGTGGAGCAATCGTCCGAGAACGGATGCGGAATCGCGGTGTTGTTTTTACAGAGTGTGCCGCCGGTGCCGAGATTGCGTTCGCAGCAGAAAAAGTTGCACTAAGGGGGTGGGGTTAGTGAGGGGTGGGAGGGAAGGGAGAGCGTGAGGAATTTGAGAGGGGAAAGGGGGCATGTACGTTTCCTTGGACGCCGCCGCCCCCGCCATTCATGGGGGGTTCTTGAGGGGTGGAGAGGACAAGGGTAGTGAGGGAGGTGATGGCGAGTAAGGCTTGGGTTGGGAAGTGCATTTTTCTTGATTTCTCTTTTTTGGGAATGTAAATTTGCTCTGGGAGGTGTATGAATTAGATACTATGGGACAGTATGCTTTTGTATAGAAAATTAATCCTATTATATCTGAATGATGTACTTTTAGTCAAAATGATGCGAAGGGAAAGAGGGATATATAGGTATTTTCTTTCCTTTCCCTTTTCTTCTCATCTCTTCTTATCATCCTACCCAGTCCATTCTCCCTTGCCCCATCTTTGCTACACATTCCACACATTTTCCATCCATCCAGCTTTTTCTATCCCAGAAAGCTAGCACGCGCAGAATCAATGTTTCTCACACATTCCAGCGGAGAATACCGAGAGTGAGTGATGTTTGTCGGGTCAGATGAGTCTCGATTTCTTTCGCGCAAGCGAGGAATGTGGACACAGTAGCATAAAATTCGTTCATTCGACCTGGATAGATATCAGTGATCGGGAATGTGGAAGATAATATTCTAGAATTTGAAGAAATTTCTTCGTTTGAAGAGATGCGTTCACATCCACATTTAGATTTAGATTTGTACGGAAAATCAAGGGTACCAACGGCTCGGGTAAGTTTATAATATCGCTGCTTATCGATCGAGCTCAATTTTTAACACATATGGAGAAAGTTTGAAGGGCCAGAAGATGCTAAAAGTCATTTATTTTATTTTTATTTTTTTATTTTGGGGTCAGGAAATGGGTCCAGATTTGGGTTTCTCGATGATCTTTATCTCGATCTTGATATGTGAAGGAGAATGATCCAGTCGAAGTTTCTTTTTGATTTAATAATTGGCGGTTTTGAAGATCGGGATTTTCCTATGATCTATCGATGCTGAGAGGAAGGATTCTGTTGGGGATGATATTTGTAATGGTTGTATTCTCCGCATCTAACTTGCTATTATTTCATGGATATTCGTTGCTTTCGCTTTAGATGTTTCTTGCTCCTTTGCAACTTTTTGTCATAATCATCATTTGCATACCTATCTTGCCAGTATTCTTATGATTACAACGTCCTTGTTGTTAAGATATCTTTTACCACTAGAAAGTATACAGTTGCTCTTATCTTCTTCATCAATACAATTTCATTATGTTTACAAATTCCTCCCTGAGAACCCATCACCTCATCATAGTCTTTTCACCATTACTACCTACTCATCACGATAGCTTCTTCACTGTCGCAGATATCCTACCTTTAAATCTTGTCACCAGTAGCCCTGTTATTCCCTCACAACCTGACAATCTCACAATCTTATAGCCCCTAACACTCTCCCTCATCTTCCGTCCATCCCTTTCTCCAATTTTCCTGACTGCTCTTCCATAAGACAAACCTCCCATCTGATACCCCATCAATGCCAGGCCACTACAACACCATACTAAGACACCAAAACACTTCCTTTACATCCCCACTCCCTAAAGACTACCTAGCTCTACCTCATTTAAACCCATATCTTTAAACCATCCTGTTTATAAATAACTTATAAAAAGTTAATATTTCCAAACTATCTAATTAATCTATACGGATATCCTTTAGCTCTAATTGCTGTACTATATACTATATAGGGATAGACGAATACATATATATATATTACGATAAACAGAAGCTACTTGTACATACCTCATCAATGAAACACCGTATACACATAAACATCCATGCAAACAAAAACTCGTTAGCATTCAAATCAAGTATCCATCATCCAACCTCGAGACTAATTTCCAAACTACTTGCTCGCTCAGCCTAAGCTAAGCTAATTTGGCAAAATTACCGAGATCGGTAAAATGTCAATGTGTCATAGTCACTTTTAGATTTACGTTGATTGAAAACTAATAAAATGGCATGGTGACATGGTGATTTGTGGTTTATGGTTTATTTGTGAGTAGATGTACTGATTGGGGAGGTATAGTGAGTGTCGATTCGAATATTGGATGGCTTTAAGCTTATTAAGAAAGAGATTTACAATCAGCGATTGTCTTAAAAAAAAAGTAAGTTTCTTCGGGGTTGAGCGTTCGCACTGAGAATAATCAGACGGAAGACATGAAGAATCTATGGTCCAGTAATCGTGAACTAATTTGAAAATTGCAAGGAGAAAGCAAAGGGGTTTTGAGTTTTACCTTGATTCTTCTGATCATTATTGACGTGAAGGAATACAAAAGAGCCGTTGTCATTCCACTCAAGTTAAAATTTGATAATAATTATGGATTCAAAGAACTTTAAATTTCAATCTATTAAGACATTATCTAGGAATCATCTAGGCATATGCGCAACGGAGCTCAACTGACGTTTGTGGTTGAGCTAACTACCTACTTCCACGTCCGAGTTCCTAAAAGCGCATGTTGCTGAATATGTCACAACCTTATACTTTGAGATAGACCATAGTTAATTTTCATCTAATCGGAATTCGGGCAGTTTAATGTTACGAAAAATGACTGGATTTTTGAAAACATCTCGTGTACAAAAACATTCACTCGCTCTTTAAATGACATACCATCAAGCAGGCTCACCGGTAATGAGATCCAAACCATCATCATCATCCATATCATTATCTGTTGCTATATCATCCTCATCCATAGGATCATAATCATCAATATCAAGATCATCCCCAAACCCCTTAGCCAGAACCTCATCAAACAAGTCTGCTGAAATATTCCTCGTCTTTTTAATCATATCATCCAATGTCGATGTCCATGTAACACAACGTTTGCCGTCTTCCCCATTCAACAAAGCTATCAATACTTGTATCTTAGCGTCGAGTTGATCAAGTGTTTCGTATGGATCTGTAGCTTCTCCGGTTGCTACACTTGTAGCTAGTTCTATGATATTCGCGCAAGTCCTGCCATATCGGGAACTCCTAAATCGATCTTCGAAGACTTTCACCCCTTGAGAAATCACCTGTTTCATATATTCAGGTTCATCTTTCAATTGTTCGTAGGCATTGAAAATGATTTCAAGCTCTCCAAACTCCTTATGTTCTACTGCATACTTATGACAATTTGGATCGATGGGTGAATATAACATCTGTCGCATAAATTCTAGCTTCTCATCTATTTTCTCATAATCTTGAGCTAATTCAACTGTCCAGGATTCGACAGCGATCTGTCGGCCAAATCCCCTAAATCCTTGGTTGAAACTCAATAGATTTTCTTTAATCTCGGCCGGAGCAGTTCCAGAATTAGCCAGTTGGAAATAAGTATTAACAGCTGCACAATGAGCCACTGTAGCACTCATGAGCAGATCGTATTGAGTATGCATGGATTCCCTGATGATCTCCCTTGGATCTATCTGTTTAATTTCCTGTCCTGGAGTAGAATAATCCTCGGCAGTGATGGCTTTAAGCTTTGCCTTTAGACTTTTATTAAAATTGACGATAGCTTGTACTTGATCTGATTGTTGTAAGCTGTTGACGAAAAAGTCCTCATTCAACTCTGCCCTTTTAATTAAATAATCCCCAGCACTGCAGGCTCTTCGTTCCTCTGGGCTCATATCCTGCTTTAATTTTAAAGCTGCATGTTTAGCTTTCCAATTGAAGGCCTTAGATCCACTGTCATCCACACGTAGAATATATTCCTGGGGAAAATGCGGAAGTGAAGTAACCTGCATCCTCGCCGTACTGGATCTAAGGCCAAGCATCTTGGTACCAAATGCTCTGACAGTATCATCCCAGAAAGCCATCTGATGAACGTCTTCGAAATGAGCTACTGGTATCGGGTAAAAATTGTAGCGGGGTCTAAGATTGGGGGTTTTTAATATAAAATTAGTCATGTAGCTCGCCCAATAAACAGTTGGCCACTCGGTCCAGAAAAAAGATATTGAAGGATATAAATATTCTGGTGGATTCCTCTCTCCACGAGTAACACTACCAAGAGCAACCTGCTCCATCAAGAAGCCGCACTCTTGAATTGAGTGATCCTCGTAATACGGCTTGGCTAATTAGTAGTGATTCAATTCTTGGGATGTCTCGGCGACTTACCTCCGAGCCCCCGCGCCAAGTTGACAGAGTTTCACTCTTTTTGGAGCGGATGTAGTCGGCAATATTGAACATTGCATGAAAACTAAAGATGGGTATTAGATTATATAATCATAGTATAGAAGAGGTGTTACTTGCCATTCATGAGTGAGTGTTACGGCCACTCTCCATTGATAAGCCAGCTTTTCGGAATCTGTAATATCAGGACGTAGTAAAGGCTCGAGGTTGCCCGGACTTAAAATAATATGACAGACAAGAAGGCTTCCGCCCTCGGGAACATTCTCCAGTCCGAATTTAGTACAGCCATTGAAAGCAATAGTCTCGCTAGTGTCTCTGAATTTAAGCCAAGTGAACTGTGACAATCCATGTAAGAGATTACTCTTGCTCTTTTGGAGAACTGGATCGCCTGGAGCCAATCCTCTCGACTGAGTGGAAAAAAGTGCCTTTATAAATTCTGGTGTGGCACGCTTTGGCAGATTGTCAGGAATTCTTTTGGGATCGATTGGGGTTCGTTTGCCATACAGTAAAGTATCATACTATATTTTAGTTGTTAGATGATTCGAAACTGGGTGCAAGTGAGTTTACCAAGTCAGCCTGAATGTTTGTTAATATCATTGAGGCAAGCTGAAGAGTTGGTTGTATTAATTCCCACACAACATCATTTTTAGCAAACCATTTTCCAGGTCCCAACTCACCAAGAGGAAATGGTTTACCAGTCGTTTTCCACCGCTTTCTTGCAAAGCAGGGTAGTAATGGAACGTTCAAATCGCTTTCTTTCAAAGATCTTGTCGATGTTATATTCGCGTCCAAATCAAGTAATTGCTTCGCTGTAAAGTTATAAAACGCATTTTTCTGTTGCTGTTCCCTTCTTAATGTACTAGCATCAAGCTTTCCAACACCGTATTGTGTAAGGTACGGTACGATCGGCGTTAATCCGCTGTGTATATCATTCGGTTTTCCCGGGACGGGACGATATTTCTTTTTTAGTACCGTATGAGGCTCTTTATGCGAAGCTACAGGCTTACGAGGAAAAGAAGGGGCAGATGATCTTCCACCACGTCTGTTTGACATGACTTAGAGCAAGTTCGATATCGAGAAGTGCTATCTAGTATGTTATGTTTGAAAATGACGGATATTGAGTGTTTCCAGGCAGTGTGTTTATGTAGATGTTCAAATTTTTGCAAAAGTTTGTCAAAGAAACAAATTGCTTGAAGCATTCAACAAAGAAAATTAAGATGTTACTTTCATACCGAAGGACACAAAAAGAAAGAAATTGTGAAGAAAGGCATCACGAAGAGCTTGACTCAAAAGGAACTGGACACCAAATACTTATTATGCACCAAACAACTTTACATGATTGTCTTTGAAGGTTGATTGGTTGATTGAGTAGATCTCATTTGGGAGTGAGAATACATACTCACTCATATCTCTACTTGTGTCTGTTGATAAGTCAAAGGACAGGAAAGAAACGTGAGATTGTTTGATTAGTCATCACACACTCCGGTAGCCAGTGGTTAAAGCTTCTCAAGACGATATAACTCGCAAGAGAGATATTGAACCAGACTTTGTGCTTATTGAGCTATTTGGTTCAGCATCAGGTCGATGCCAGAAAATACCATGATTATGGTGTGATTGTATGTTGTTAACATCCCTCACTACTCAGCGCACACGTCCAACTCCGATCTTTCCCTTTAAAACTTCTGGGTTCTGTATTCTAGGGATAACTGAGCACTGGAGAATTTTGAGTAGCTTTTGATTATTCCCATTCCAATTTTTAGGTTAATCTTGTTAATATATCAACTTCAAATAGTCCGCGTTAGCTGAAATTCGGCACAGGTGAAGACGACTTTCAACTGTCATTTCGATCCCCCTTTGTCAGCTTTTGTATCTTGTAGAAGCCAGGTTCGGCGTCTTGAATCCTGAACAATAATGGGTAGTCACTTGGAACTTACAACCTCTCACATGACATGGTTGTTGACTGCTAGTCATGTTTGATCGGGGTTTCATTCAATTGGTAGCTCTAGTTGAATTTGCATCGTTTACTACACTGAGATCACTTGTGCCCATTTACTTCACAAATATGGTAAGAATCCCCATTTTGTTTTATCTTGTCTACGGAACAGATTTGATTTAATTACGTTTCCTCCTCTTGTTGAATATCAGATAGCCAAGCGGTAACCGATCTGTATGTAATATTTCTTCACCCTAACGGCAGTCGAACCCACATCTACATCCCCAGAAATTGGTTCCATCTCCTGCCCCACAGGCACATCCGTCTTCTCCACCCCAGGTCTTACCATTATAATTGAACTTTGGGATTGCTTGGGTAATCAGTTGCGGAGGTTGAGCCCATCCATTGATCGACACGGTCATGGGAGGGTTGGCAGATGTGACTGTCACAAATTGGTCAATATTAGAGCTTATAAGACCTCCTTTTTGGATGCATTTGTTATCGTAGATTCTTGCCTCGGAGGTAAAACCTCCATTATGATTTGTGTATTCTTGCCAACCGAAGGTGCATGTACCAGGACCTTGAGTAACACAAAGTTTGTTGTCGCGCTTCGTGAGAGCCTCTGTTGGAAGAGCAACAGCAAGTGTTCCCGCAAAAGTTAAGAGGAATGTTGAAAGCTTCATGAGTATTTTTTGTTGGATTTTTTTCTTTGATTCTTGATTTGATTGTTTGAGAGTTGTTTTTTTGTTTCGTATGAAGAAAGAAACCCAAACTTATACGCGTGGAATACTGATTCTTATATGAAAACTCTTTGCTCTTGTTCTTACTACACAAAGACTTGCTGCATAAAGGAAGTAGTTGATGAACAAATCTCAATAACTATTCTTGGCCCACTCAATACAAAAGAAATTGGAAATGCCTCAAGGGCCGTCACACGGATCAAAGAAATGAACTTTGCAAGTTAGAACAACTATTTACACTCAACCCTACCCGAAGAAGTTCTTTGTGAATTCTGTTTTCAAGAATCTAGATTGGCTAGCATGAGTAGCACAATATCATAAAGCAATTATCTAAATTTCCATCATATCTCTTTCATGCTTTGTACAAGCCCTAGATTTCACAAATGTGTTCTTCTAATAACTCCCTACGGCCCCCTAGATTGCAAGTCATTACTATGTTTACAACTCTTGCACTTTCAAGGTAATCCTGCTCTATCAAGCCGTCCATTGCATCCATCACAAAGCTGTCCACCTATAACTAATATGTTCTATTGCTGTGGCTCCAAGGCTGGAATTTCAGATCGATTTGCACGGGATGAAGCAACCCATCATTCTACTTTCGGTCCCTCGCACGCAAAGGTAAAACTATATATATGGTAATAGCCTCGGCCGTCTTTCATGGCTTGAAACTTGCAATGCTCACCACCTTCAATATTCGCCCCATACGTGAATTCCGGATGCTTGTTTGCATCTTCTTCGTATATCGAAAAAATTCGAGGGTAGCTTTTGTGATGTGAGATTAATGGGATATTTTCCCATGTTATCTTGTTTGATGTTGAGTTTTGAAAGGTGAGTGCAATTTTGGTTAAATACTCCAGCGCGAACTGGTGAATATGGGAGTCCTTTAGAGTTATTTTTCCACATCATTGCTAGGCTGCACGTGCACCCGTTACTATTGCAGAGAAGACTTATAGCTGGAGGTCATACGCCATTGAATTGTCGAAAGAAGGGCGAAATGGCGAAAAGAGTGATGATGAGGAAATGCATGATGATCTGAATGAGAATATTGCTTTTGCTTTGCGATCCTAAAGGTCTCGATACATAAAGTTAAGTAATCTGCCAAAAATCTTGTGGCACGACAACGTTGATGTTTGGTGAAGAAAGGTTTCGACAAGCTCGACCTATATTCAAATGTTCAAATCAAGCGTATCGACGGGCTCGAGTCATCAGTATGACTACCATATATGACGTCACCGGAGTTATGATTTACTAAATGCCCCGATTAGTAGAGTGGAGAATCATTCCTCGTTCATGCCCATCCATTTCAATCACCTCTTTTAGTCGATGACACAGTTACTACATGGGAGACAGTCACCATTTCTGATCCGCAATATTTGATGTTTTTAAAAGCCACATGCTTGTTATGTTTTCTGTCCAGCAGATAAAATGCCCAGCATATCTATGAATATTCAGTATCACTATCAGTCATATCCAGCTTTCTCAGTATCTCTTCTGAAATGTGGGACACTGAGAAAAATTTCGCCCACCCCCGATCAGTCGTCATAGAGAATCAAACAAATTTATGAAGCCCAATCAGGCCCCGTTTCCCATCCACAAACATCACCACCATAGTTCCCATTATTATATATGAACAAGGGTTTACCATAGCCAGTAGCGCCAGTAATATTCAAATCACTGGGAGTTTTCTCCTCCATTTTGACGGTAATTAGTCCGTTGGGATACGATTGTGCTATGGAAGTTTTAACAATATTGCAGTCTTTGTCGACGATTTCGAGATCCTTGGGCTGTTTCATAAGAACTAACGCGAAATCTTCCATTACAGCTTTAGGATCAACATCCCAGCGCATGTATAAGCTCCAGCAATTCACAGGAGTCGTGCAGTTCTCGGCTTTAGCTCGTGGCTCAAGTTGTTGAAGTAGTCCGCTTGCTATGAGAGAAGTGATAAGGGAAACAGTAAGAAGTGTAGTCGTGAGGAAATTCATGATTTTTGTGTTGGATCTGGACGTCTATTGATTTCGGGGGGTCTATGCACATCGTCAGTTACTGCAATCCATTGTTTGAACAGGTTTACTTACCTTAAGTTGCTTATTTGAAGATTTCTCGAGAGTTCGTTGTGATTTTGTTCGAGATTTTGGAATGTATGAGATTTCTTGTGTTGATTTTGCGTTTCGAAATGAGGAATCGGGACTCCTTTTGCTGTCGATGCATCTTTCTAACTGAATGGTTATTGGCAAGGGTCTTTAAGTGTATTTTAGTAGGTTTCAATGTATGATCCTCATTATTAGTAATTGACAGTCATTGCTCATAAAATTCAAATAAATTCGTCAATACTGTCAGGTATAATCATTCCAGAGTTAGGGTTATTTATATCGACATCGATTGACGATGAATTAAGAACTCTTACAATAGAATATTGTGACGCTTTATGATCAGCTTAGGTAAGAGACATGTATGTAAGGACAGAACTACAAATCAACTCCCTAACAATGATAAGACGCTGTGCTTTTACGTTCGATGGAACCAGTTTTGATCTTCAATTCTGGAGCGGTGTTGATGGGATTGTCATACACTCAGAACATGGGATCGCCTCCAGTCACGTATTCGGAGTCACTCTTCGACGACTCACTGCTTTTCGAATAACGAATTTATCACACTTTTTGCAAGATTCTAGTCATATTTGATCCGTCTCTCGAACAAAAGCTGATTGATATTCAGCTCTACTGATTCGAAATCTTACTTCCACAAAAATCATACAGCTCGAATATTCAACAATTTCATAAGCTGAAAAGACCTCATTAAACTAAAGAAAACAACTCTCGGTAAGTGAGAAATACAAGAATGAAGATGGAGTTATTTCATCATAGATCTCATTCTTGGCAAGACAATCGTGCAGCTCTTCACCATAACTTTTTGCGCCGTATATACCCTCATATCTATTGTCAATGGCATAAAAGAGGGACCTTATTGCCTAGGAGTCAACAATTATACCTTGTACATGAGTTGGTCAGCAGGCTCACCCGGCCTTAAATACGGTACCATGGCAATGCCCAAAGATATCACACTCTTTGGAAAGGACTGCAAAACCATTGACACAAAAATGACACAAGCCGAAGTGAAAGGCCCAGTCGAAATCGAATCTTCTTTACCCGAAACTATAACTCTCACTGGGTAGAAAGCCTTTTTGACATGCCACTCTTCACATATGGTAAGAATCAACAAGGCGGCGAAAACTGCGGACAAGGCGAATACAAAGGCGATTATAACTGGCTCTGCCGATTTGCGTGTTAGGGGATGGATTGAAGTATCTTGGTGGACTGATCTTGCCGATTATTCGCAAAGGGAGAAAAATGGATAACCGTGATGGAAAGTTTTTGTAGCGAACTGAGGGGGGGGGGGGGGGGGCTTCAATTTATGCCGGCACTCATCTTTTGAGATTCTAGAAGGGCACATGTGAGAATCTAGAGACAATCAAAACCTGACGCTTGACTTGATGAACTAACTTCCAGAATCTTCATTCGAAGATGTGATGTGATGTGACACCTGATTGAAGAGAAAGTTCTTTACCATCTTTTCAATTCTGTCCAGGCACAAAAAAATGATAACTAAACATCACCATACCATACATTCTACCAACTTGCCACGAACGCGTTAAGCTGGAAGAATATTCTTATTCCAAGACATCGAGAAAAAACATAACAAGTAACTGTCACACCCAATCTAAACTATCCCCTATACATCAATAATCACACCAATCCAAGCCATAGTAAACGCACCGCAACCCCTTAAACCCCATCACAAAAACCCACATTCTCAAAGTCCCATGAGCCACCACCTCGCACAAAATTTCCCTAAACTGAAACCTGCATACGACTGAAATATCACGTGTCTCAAGAATACACAGGTACGGATACATTACATCAAAATCGCGCCGATAGGAGATATTTCACGTAGCCACTTTTCGAAATTTCCGATTATTGTGTTTTAGAAATAGATAAGAGTAAAGCAGAAAGGGAGATCAGGTCGCTTTATGCACAAGTGAAGTCGTGCATCGGAAATTTGTATTGCTACTGCCGGAAACTGTTGGCACTTAAAAATATGCGGGATACGATGTAGATGCGTTGATCTAGGATCTTTCATTCCGTTAGGAGAGAAAAAGATTCTTTTTGCATGTACACCGGATATGTACACGCATTTCGAGAACATTTACTGTAGATTGTATTGTGTACTGTATTACATTTATTCGTGTAAGTTTTCTTAAACTGCTGGATAACATACAGAACTTGAGCAAAAGATATAAAAAAAACAATAAGTATGCACCGCCTGATTCGTAGCTTACAGAAACGTTATATTGCATATCAATAACAAACAAGCTTGGGTCGTAAAAATGCTGAAGACATAGTCCTGGTATTAATATCTGTTGCCAGAGAGCCACCGATACTCCAAATAGCCGTCCTTCCCCAATTCTGTCACCAGATATCGTTGCTCTCGTTGCATGGCAGGTCACATTGATCTTTGTAGACCTAGAATCGAGCCTGACTCTACGCCATTTGTTCCTTTGACTTTTCTCGCTCACTGGCTCCTTTAATTAAAGTGCTCAGATCACCCACTGGGATTTGGAACGGGAAGTCTAGAGCCGCCAGCATAATGGCCAAAAAGATCCACCAGCCTGCCAGTGATGTTACGAAAAGGGTCGCACCAGCCGCAATCTCTAATCTGTTTGCGAGCGCCAATTGAGCCGCATTGTTGTTGCCAATACCGTTTGCCGTGTGCCAATATACGGAGGTCAGAAGTGAGAAAGCAACTACCAATGTGAAAAATATTATAACAAACGCGACATTGGTGCGCAGAGAGCAGACCAGGTATATGAGACATAGGACCGCCATAAAAACAAGAAAGAACCCGAAAGAGGCGTTGAATCCAACTGTTTTCAGGCCGTTGACAGGAGTACCGCCGGGAGGAGCGTAAAGCCCATACGCGTAATAAAAAGGTTGAAGTGTGGAGGCGAACGTGAGCCAGAAAGCACCAAAAGAGATAAATACGACGAATGGGAAAGTGTTGCCTAAAACAAATTCGAGAAAGCCACCGACGATCATGAGGAGTCCACCGAAGAAGAAGTAGGAACCACTAGAGATTTTTTAGTGGATATCCAGACACGTTGAATAAGAATCAAGACACCTACATTCCAGCCGCACCGTTGTTACCCCCTCCACGCCAGCCCATAAGATCACACGATAATGGTGATAAGGTAATTAGAAAACCAACTATTGCTCTACATACTCAGTTAGCGGGGAGAGACCTCAAGGCTGCGAGGCATGAACCTACACCGGAGTAGGGTTTCCAAAAGTCTTTCTCAAATCACCTTTCACAGCGTTTTGCGGAGAGAGATATATCTTCTCGAACAATTCCGGACTTATGCTGATACTACCAGCGGTCTTGATCCTTTTCAATGCATCTTCTGAACCGATTGACATTTCATTCATTTCATATGAATTGCTGCCCTCTCCGTTGTGATTGCTATTATGCGAGAAATCCTTCTCCTGTGGAACACCACTTGAATTTGTCTGGGCTTTCTCCGTCGTCATTTCGGATGGATTTCAAACAAAACAACAGATGGTAACTGATGAAGCAGAAGCTAGTGACAGTTCATTGAGATAAGAAAAGACAATGAGACGATATAGAATGATGTTGCGAACGTGGGAAGTCGGGTATTATGTACATATTTTGACATGTAATAAGTTTTCCCACAATCTTTCAAAGTTTCGCCTTGGGTTCCTCAGATTATGAAAATCAGCGCACAAAAAGAGCTCAAATTGTAGAGCTCTTACGGAGTTTTGGATAAGCTATCCAGTTCCAGGTTAGTGAGTGAACACCAAAGCCCCTGGATTTGTCGAGTGGGAGGCAAGGCTGGAATAGATCTTTTAGCTAGGATATAGTTAGTATGTAACATTCAGGATACAAGCGCTGAAATCCATATTTTCAAAGCGACTTGCTTCAACCGCATACCTGAACAAGGACATATTCCTCCAGATAGTACAAACATCTGATTGCCACCTATTCTGTGTTAAACGCGGGTTTTCATTGCCCATGCGTAATTAATGAGATAATTATCAGAGAGTTGTGCTGCCTTTGGAGAATCTCGTTTTACAAAGGGAAAGATGACATGTGCAAATCGTCTTACTTTTGTTGATATGGCGGGTTACACATGCTACGATGATTTTCCAGTCAAATTGAAGCACGCCTGGAGAACACATAAACTTATGCCTTGGTGCGATGAGTTAAATTCCGGGGAAAATACGCGGACCTTAACCCAAACTTTGAGTCACCCGGGATAATAGACGATCAACCATTGGTTTCCGAGGAAAGCGAATCGAGGTGCACAGCTACAGGAGACTATTATTGAATGACACCACATATTGACTATGTCAGAAATTGGACCATCAAGGTGACAGAGGCCGATATAAAGTTTCTCAATGTTTCCTCAAAACTTCGTGTCTTTGTCGAAGGAATAGCTCACGAGAGTTTCTATCATTATTTCCAGAGATGTGCTATCTTCAATTTTCTATGTGTCCGCAAATCTTGTCATTGGTCAAACTTCCCAATATTTTACTCGGAATTTCGAGCCATGTAGCATGGAGTGTCTTCACATCCGGTTTCTTTCTTGCTCGCATCAAATTCCGAATTTTGCCCCGTTCATTATATTTAAGCATTCATTCGACGCCACGGAATATCCAAAGTGGCACAATCATCAATGTACTTTGTGCTGGTAGCTCGGAGTCGGGAAACTTCCCACAAGCTGACAGCGGCAATCCGACAGTTTTGATATGTAGTTTGGACTTGGAATTGCCGCCCGCCACTCCGAATCTGTACGTGAGGCGGACGAAACTTGGCTTGAAAACAGCTTGCTTGTAGCGCAAGTTTAGTCTACTATTCCTACTCGTAAGATAGCAATGACAAGGTACCGCCTCCATCAATTCAATTGATCGTACCACGCCCTCATATTAAGAATGTCAATCGAAGGTATGAAATTTCAGACGGCTTTTGGAAATTATGTAGTATACGTACGACAAGTAGCAGGCTTGACATACATGAGCTGTGCTGTGTACGCTATTGGGACCGAAATTTCCATAAAACCTAGCTCGCCAAATTTCGCAATGGGTTGCCAGTCCATCATTCGAGACCTCAGACGAGATTGCCCCTTCACTCTATCTAGTACGATATGACAGATGATAACAAAGGCATAATTCAGCTTAAAATGTTATTGAACATCCGCCAGGTTTATCGAAAAGTTGTGGTTTTATTTCAGTATAAGCATGTCTAGTATTAAACTTTGATACATGTTGATCAGTTTAGGTGCCGCTTTGACAACGAGTTCCTTCTATCTTCGGCGATTCCAGCGAGTCTCGTGATCAAAACAAACATGAGTCTTCTTTCATATCGTACTGTTCATCATCGTTCAATGAGTTTTCTAAAAACATTTATTCAAACTTGATGATTTGGCATATAAGACAAAACAACGAAAGGGTGACGCTGCGAAAGGTATCACGTGGACGATCATCAAATCATCAATTGCATCGCATGGGTACGATAATCCCTGACCACGCAACATCATTCGAGTTATTATCCTCAGGCTCGTGTTTAAATTCTAGAATCATAATTTAAACTGTCTAATCTACTAGCAGGGTATTGGGATTAGCCAGCATATTCGGAGTTTTAAATTGACGTCAATGTCAAGCTGAAGAAGCTTTCGTGCTATGTTGTAGCATCCCTATCTAGTAAACCTAATGAAAAGTTTAACTTTGATCTACTCTGAAAGTTTGGCCTGCATATACGAATCAATCGCGAAAAAAAGAGACAATAAATCGCTCAGTAGCTTCCGCGCTTCCCTAGTACTCTGCCGTCCCAACAGTCGAAATGATTACACCATTCTCAATCAAGACTACCTAACGGGCTCAACAGTTCACAGATCATCCCGGTTACTCTCATCCCCGCTTCTCAATCTAAACTCCACCGCTGGCCCTTCATGCCAACTGACAAATCTGTTCCAAGTCTGGAACTCTTGCTTCCTCTCTCTGCCCCAGCCCATCCCCTTCTTACCCTCCCCAAGTCCTACTCCCTCTTGAACACTCAATCTCATATCAAACTCCCAGATCAATCGTGCCAACACTACTTCCATCTCCTGATGTGCCAGATATTTACCTATGCAGCTTGTTCTCCCAGTGCCGAATGGGGTGAAAGCTTTTGGTTCGAAAGCTTTGGAGTTTTGGGCATTTCCCTTTGACGACTCATTCTCACCCTCTCGATCAAGCCAACGCTCAGGCCTATAAATGAATGGATCTCCGAAATATCTTTCATCGTGATGAAGACTGTAGGCGGAGACCCCAACTGTAACTCCAGCGGGAATGGCGTAACCATCGATAATAGCCCCACCTTTCATAACCTCCCTTGGTATACCAGCCCCAACACCGGGCGAAAGTCGCATGGCCTCGTCAATACATGCCGTAAGGTATTTGTGTTCATTCAGCTTTCCGCCAACTTTGATTTCACTGACCTTGGCCCATTTCTCTCTGATTTCTCTTCGCAAACGTTCGTAGACGAGTGGGTAGTGAAGAAGATAAAAGATGGTTGCCGTTAGCCCTGATGCAGTGGTATCCATGCCAGCTATTATCAAGACACCGGCTTCAGCGATCAACTGTTCTTGAGTAAAGATCTGCCCAGCTTCTTGATCCTGTGCAGCAAGAATGGCAGAGAAAATATCTGCGTTATCTAAATCGTTGTTGTGATTTACCCGCCAATCTGTCTGAGATTTGCTGAGAGCAAAAAACTTTTTGGCACCATGTAAGAAAGATTGTGGGATCAGTTTGAATAGGCCGAGTTTTTCCACTGTACGCATGTACCCTAGCTATTGTTCGCCAGGTTCTCAGTATCTGTCTGGTTTTGGTAGACGTAGGGTTATTTACCGTGTTCATAGCAAGAGCCGCATCAGCCATGAGGCCAATCATATGTCGATTTTCCTCATCATTTAACATCCCCCAATTACGACTGAATGTTACATCACCCATCATATCCGCCAGTAGATATGTCAAAGCTTTTGACATATCGTGGGGGTGTGTCCATTCGCCCACTGACACCTTCCCATTTTCGCCTTCTCGAAGATATTCGGAAAATCGTTGAATGTTTTGATATATCAGATTCTGCAGCTCTTGCACCGCCTGCGGATTCAGAGCTTTGACCAGAATACGTCTCTTGAGTGCATGAATCTTCTTGTCGACAGTGGTGAGGACAGATGGACCTTTGAAAAAGTAGTGATATATTGTATAAAAGTCAGACTTCTGCGTGTTGGCAGCAGAGCTATATATGTCTTGAAGAGCGGTAGTGCTGTTGAAAGATATTCGATTCGGTCCAACTCTTACAATTGGTCCTGGAAATGTGGTTACTTGTCAGTTTTAGAGTGTCCAACAGTACGTGTCAGAGGACTAGATGTGAGTTTTTATAATCTGAAATTGATTCAGGTGATGGACCTCGTGAAATTCATTCCGTATTATTGAAAGTGGTATATTGCTTACCATAGGTTCGATGGAGTCGATATTCATTTAAATGACGGTCGCCCTTGAGACAACGATGAATATTGTACCAGTCGGTAATGGAAGCCAAAATCGGACCAGGATATGCCGCCAAAGGATGAAAATACAGGCGATAGAGAACAAACCAATGAAACACCAACATGAACAACCACAAAGGAGCGTGTGGTCTGAAGCCGTCAAGATTAGCTTCTTTCATGAGTCTTGAGAGACCCCTCAACATCCAATAACCCACTGCACATGTCGTCGGTCCAAACAAGAATATTCCATGCCATTTCTGCGTTTTGCGACTCGCATAGGGAACCGAAATTTTACTATTATTCAATACAAAATTATGCTTCAAACAATTAGATGATTCGGCAAAATCAATTGAACTCGGAACTCACACAGTTGAATGTATAAAATTTATTCAAGTATTGAAATGTTGATTGCGAAAGTCAGATTGAATACCCCGCACCTATGCTACCCGTGAAAATCTTCAAAAATAGAAGGTGTGATTACACGTTGTCACATGTGTCGAAATGCAACACAAGAATTTGAACTAGATGCAGTTACTGGATGTAACTGTAGTACGGAAGTTGTGTTTGATTGTCATGTATTTGTATAGATACATTGCATGACATAATATAACGCTCCCAATCAAAACGACAAGTAGCTTCAAACAAGAGTCCAATATCATGATTAGGTCCTATCTCAACAACATCCGTCCTTACAAATTACTTTATTCATGTTATAGCGATATCAATAATCCTATAACTCTTAAGGAAAGTGAAGTTATTGAAATATCATCTGTGCATGATGTTGAGCAATGACTAGTACCAAATATTCTCTTGCATCCCGACAATATCAATCCCAAACGAGAGAAAATGATAAAAACACAACAATCTGGAAGTGATTCTCTTGCGGCCCGTAAGTTTCACTCGAGCAGCTTTGTACACAAACTCAATCCCAACCCATGACAGCCATTAGCCATCTGCCGACTCCATGCTACAAGCGATACACAAAGTCGACCATAACTGTAAATCTTGCTCTGTGTCAATAGACATTTTAACCTTGAACATGATAAGACATAATCGTGCCCATCATTCCTATTCATGGGATTATCTACACTGGCTCGCTTTCCAATGGCATGAATCTAAACATATGTCTTGTCAAAGATATAAAAGCCTAGTGTCGCTATATTAGAATCGGAACATCTACTACTCTAGTGGATAATCCGGAGCTAACATGTTTCTCTGGTGTTGTCAATAAATTCATCCTGCTTCACTAAAAGGTAGCAGACTGCAGCAAATGCGATTTTAGTCACCCCCCACACTGAACAGAGACCCCTATTTGTAAAAACAAATACCGTCTATCCAGTTCATACTCAAGAACATGTGGATCATTCACTGAGGTGTATTTGCTGTGTTAAGTTGATTTTATGTAGACTTATGCTCTGTTCTTCTAGTCTCATCCAAAGATTTCGGAGTCACAGCGATGCTATCAATAATTTGTTCGGCCGTAATGTTTTTTGCTGCTTTCACTAAAAAAAGACGAAATCATCACCGTTCACTTGACTCCATGGCTGATATCTTTACAAGACACAAGAATTCAAGAATAAGGATGAAGTGCTATTTGAAGCACTCCAGCCTGGAAGATAAGACACCCTTATCTATTGTAGACCAATCCGGATTTCTTTCCCGGAGTGGGGACCAGAATTCAGGATCGAATTGCTGTACTCCACATATCAAAGTCGGGTACTTGGCGAATGCGAGGTTGTGTTGGGAGCTGTCTCGCCACGATGAACATGTACATCACCTTAGAAACATGTCGATCAAGGCGCCGAAGTCTTGACGCAAAATCCTTTTGGGCGACCCCTTGATGATATACAGGAGAAAGGATGCCGGATCTCTTGCAAGTGCAGACTGCAGTTTCCAGACGAAAATCTAGATCTATGTTATTTAGTATATCCTCATGATTTAGATGAAGTTAGAAATACTAGATTGATTTCATAATAAAATTGGTTTGAATTCAATCTTACCATATAAATATTTAGCAATGTTGCAGACTTAGTCGGGAACCAAATGTCTTGTGTCGTTAGGCAGCCTCGATTTAGAATCCCTAGTACGTGGAAAGCATTGAAAAGAATTAAGAAAAGAATGCTGTCTGCCTTGTACGTGGCTCTAAGGAGCTGCATAAATTGACATGGGAAGAGTGGAAGATAGGCGCCAGGCTTGAGAGAGTGATGATCGCACTCTCGAAGCCCCATGCGCCAATGCACGAGTTCTCGCGCGAGCAGTCTTAAAGGAACTCGCGTAGCATTTGCAAAGTGGATGGATTGAAAACTTCTTGGATTAAATCGGAAAGAAAATGAGAGAAAGAAAAGATCACGCGTCTGATCTTCGTGAAAGATATCGACGCGGCGTGTATCTCATCATTTCGCAAAGTCCGCCTGAAAGAGGATGAGTTGAGATCCGTTTGCAAGGTGTCATGGACACCCTGTCTATGACATATATGATAGGCAGCTATACGGAGGTGGTGTATGTCTTGTCTTTATCTGTGAGCTTCTATTCGTTGAGAATCACCTGAGATCTTTCGGTGCATATCCCACTCTTCTAGAAATGATAGATATCAAAAATGTCTTGTAAGGCCATGTGGAATGGAAGCGAAAATAGAATTCCACAGGCGGACTATTTCACCGGGGAAGTTACCCGTAGCAAAAGTGTCTTGTGCTGACATGCCATCCTGCTTTTCATTTCCAGTTCACAAACTCAGGTCCCTTTGTTTTGATCCATGTGCAGATCTGAATCACTTTCTCTGGATATCCCACTTATCATGATTTGGTGCCTCAAATAAAAGGAGTACCGCGTTAATTATGTTAATTCTAAATTCTAGATTTTGTCAAGGGAAGAAAGAGTGAAGGAGAGAATTGGTAAATTAAAAAAATTAAAAAGGAAAACAAAACAAGTCGTCAAAACGACACCTGAGTGATTCGAACACTCGCTCCCGAAGGAAATGCCTGACTCTGAACGGTTCAGTAGCAGGGCATCGCGTTAACCACTCCGCCAAAGTGCCTAATCATGTGACAAAACGTGCAGTTAAACAATATATATCTAAAAAAACTAGTTGCCGCCCAAAGAACAAAAAGCGCATCTTCCATGTATAAAGCTGCGATGAATGACAACTTCATGTAAATTCATAAGCTGATCATATTGATAATTCTCGCAAGGTACAATTGACGTGCCTTTCATTACCTTGGGGCTGAAAGACTGCTCTCACCATCCGAAGTTCTACCGAACATCACAATTTCAGATATTCAATTACCTGACCCAAAAAGAACCTGAACACACGAAATATTTTCTAGTGCCACCATATCGCGCACGCTTGACTTCATGGATCTTATGAGATCACTCTTGTAATGTAGTCGCGGTATTTGAGTACTGTTTGTATGAGAAAGGCACGGAAGATGCAGCACCCACGATTGCGTAGGTCCTAAATGTCTAATTGTATTTTGTCTAAAAAGCTAGTTAGGTACAAGGAATAGCAGCCCTTATATAAGGGCTACTAGGAAGAGCTAGTCTATTTCGCATTCGCTTAGGATTATAATACAGTAGCCATTGAATTGAAGTCACTCACTATGTTCACACAGGTACTGTCGACTTTGTATAAGCAATGACGTAGCTTTTAAAATTACCACCTGCAAATATTCCGCAAAATCGAAGCGCTTCGGCGTTCTGATTCCAACATGACACGCTATCCCGCGTTCAAACAGACCTTTTGCATATTTTCAAAGGGTCAAAGTAACATCTCTGAGTGTGAAAGTTTCCCACTGAGTAGCTGAATCGGCACAAACTAAACGCAAGATACAATCTGCCTTGTTCGTAGCTATTTGTATCCGTCGTCTTAAGCGCCAGCAATATGCGAAATCATGTTCGGATCCTTTAAAGAGAAGATTGAAAAGTTCCAACACAGACCATCTGGTGTTCCCTGAGTCCCCTGCTAATCCTGTTTTGTAATAGCCACATTGCCATGCTGCCATATGTTATCTGGAACTTGGCTGTAACATTTCTGTATGCTGGATAGGTGGGGGTTAATTTTCAATATGATGATCAAAAGGTGTAAGAACTTATTAGGCACAATTTGTTGAGGCTTGGGAAAAGCACAGGATTCATTCCTGCTTCGCACGCAAGGCCAGAGGTCCAAGATACCAAGATATTATTATGCTTTCGAGTTTGAGCTTGAGCTTAAGCTTAAAATTGGTGCTGGTAAGCTTACCTCGACCTCATTTGGTGCTGTCTGATACGATCATTGTAAGTATCTTCACACTATTATCACTTAAGTGGGTCCTTTCAATCTCTGGGGTTCGTTCGCGTTGACTACCATGTTCTAGGAAAGTATTATCCAAGATTAATTATGGAGGCTCAAGCAAAGATGGGCATCCGCAGGATTTTGATACAGGTCTACCTGGTCTTGTACTGTCGACCGGGTTGAATCTTTTTGAGGAGAGACAACCACATTCGAAACATTTATTAACCAACTCGCCTTTAGTGGAGACTACTTTTTTACGTTTCTATAGTTCTGATCTCTCTTAATTGCCTTGCTTGATTTAAAGTTTGTGACTATTCCAACCACACTTCTTTAAACATGATAAACTACGGAACGACGCTACTTGAAATGGAACTGCCTCGAACTTCCTACTGGCCCCAATCATCAAATTCTATTGCTCATTTTCAACCAAGATCATATGCACCAAAAATGTCACTAAGCCCACCTGGAAGTCCAAGTAGTGTAGAGTCTAGTGGTATTAGACGATATCGCAGAACTACGGCTTGTACAACATGCCGTGATAGAAGAGTTAGTGTTTAATTTTCAATCCATACTCATACAATGTACTGATTCGATAACTTTAGGTAAAATGTAGCCGCGAAAGGCCATTATGCACCCAATGTAAAAAGGGAGGACGACTATGTAAATACCTAAACAGCGAAATACCCGAATTTGAGTTCATCGAAGTAAATTTATCAAGGAGTCCGGGCAGGAAGTCGCCATCGCCAGTTATGTCAAATCCAATTACTGAAAGGAAATCCGGTATCAAGTCAAAGGCAGCTAGTCGGTCGTTGAGTAAAGCGTCTCACATATCATCGTCTCCTTTCCCCGCAAAGACTCTGGCGAATGATGTAGATACTCAGTCCCATCAGCCCATCAAAAGTTTAGCGATTACTCTAGGTGCACTTGGCGAAGATTTCATCTCCTATTTTCGGACGAAAGTTCCAGCGCGAGAAGTGTGTGACCATTTCTTGAATAACTTTATAGGGCTGCAATTTGCAGTGCCCATATGCCATATTGATACTCTTATAGATGAGTACACTAGCTTCTGGGCAAATCTGTCTCCTGAGACCTCGGTTGAATCTACCCTACTCATCTTAGCTATTTTGTATTGTGGGGCCGTCAATTCTACCATCAACATTTCACAATCAACAACATTACACGATCTATACGAACAGCTATTAGATAAAGTTAATCTTCCAACATATCATTGCGTACACAGAGGATCATCTGCCATCCAGCTTCTGCAGGCTTACCTTCTTGTAAACACATTCCAAGCTGGCACATCATCCTCACAGTTCCGGTATGGATTTTTACCCTGCGCAATCAGACTCGCTCAATCTTTACAACTCCATTTCGACAAACCATGTCGAAGTAATAATACACAAGCTGAAGTTGAGAAGAGAATCTGGTGGCATTTGATGTTTTTGGATCTTCAGTCAACAATCACGACCGGCGCACCTTCACTCATAACTAGACATGGATACACGAACAATGTTTCGTTGCCCATGATGCTAAATCATGCCTCTAGCCAAGGTTCAGCTTCACCACTGATGGTCGCCTTTTACGGTCAATGCCAGTGGGTTCGTTGCATGCGCGACTGGCTAGTAAAGACGCCAACGCAGGAAGATGCGGTTCGTCTTGTTGAAAACATTGAGAATCTTCTAAATTTATTACCGGTAGTGAACGCAGAGAACTTGGGACCGCGGGCGTATCTGAAGTTACTGACCGATAGTGTATATTGCCTTCTCGGGTTAAAATTCTGCCAAGCAAAAAAATTGCGGGATATTGGGTGGCACAATGATATTGTCCGGTTTGTTATCACCAAGAATGTAATTCCTACTCTTTATCACTAATACGTTCATTTCAGGGCTGCAATTTCATTCCTGCAAAACTATCTTTATCTATCCGACACAAATTCTGCAGCTCCATTGAAGTGGGCGCTTCCTGGTCTCATACAGCCCCACCACGCTGTTTTTATTCTCCTCATGCACCTTAGTTTGTGCACTTCCTTGGACGCCGAAGCTCAATCGCTGAAAATTCTGGTGGACAGAGTCTTCGATGCCGAAAAATCTAGCCCCAGACTTAGTACCAGTCGTGCCGCTTCCAGATCGCCCGAGTTCACTCACTACAGCCCTACTTCTCGGACATCTCGCAAGTCATGTAGACACCCTCGCCAAGATATTCTCATCCTATTCTATAGGAAAGTCCACGCCAAATTAGGCCGCAATACACCAAAATTCATAGCCATGTCTCGCTCGGCTTCTCCAAATATGGGGGTTTTACCACAACTTGAAGGCTTGGTCTCGCGAGAAACGAAGAGCAACATAGTCCCCATTGAAAATTCTGCAAGCGGATATGAAGGAACTAAATGGATGGAATTGGCAACAGAGATGAGCACGGAGGATTACATGATGGATAGGGAGTTGGATGACGTTCTTAGAGGCGGACGAGATGTATGGAACAAATGGGAAAGATTGATAGGTGCAGTTTTCAAGTGCTGAAAACTGAACTTTGAGATAATTGGACACGGACAAAGGCCTGTCGTCGCTGGCTTGTAACTTATGAAATATCTTAGTCTAATAGCAGAAACAGCATCTTCACAATTTGGCCACAGATCCTTGGTCTTCTCGGATGCATCTACAGTGATTCAACACATCGTTTCATTTATCTTCGTTGAACTCTGTCATAGGTATACTATACAAAATTGTCTACCAAGTCAAGTGAATAAGTTACGTTACGACTATGTGTGTTTTTGAAACATGATTTCATAAATTGGAACCATATCATTGTGTAGAAATACAATGATATATCAGAATGATCTATACTGAAATGGAATGGTATGAAAGTATGATGCGTTGCATTTATATTCACTTCATTTGATTTGTATTATTCCTTTCGTTATATTAAATGATTTTTTAAGCAATAATTTAAACGGTAATAATCTCATATAATATCATTCCATGTATTGATACCTCGTCTGTCATACAAATCAACCTTTTCGATCTAAACTAGCATTTGTGATATTTCAGTCTTTACTCTTTTCAAAATATTGCTACATTAGTCTTTTAGATTTTTTCCATTTTATATATATATATATATATTTTAAATTTATTAATACAAATTTTCAAATTTAGGCTTTTTTCTTTCAAAAAAAAAAAGGAAAAAAGATTAGAAAATAAAAAAAATAAAAAACGAAAATATTAGAAAAAATTGAAGAAATAATTCGATTTATTTTTCTAGGTGTGTCAGGGTACAGATAAAGACTTATATTATACCATAAGGGTAGGCACGAGGGCAACTACAGAGCATGTATTTGGCGCCGTAACAAGTTGAATGTTTTTTTTTATTTAGAACTAAAATAGCAGTATTCTATATCAAGATTAGAATATCAACATTTAAAATAAAAATAATCTGAATCAGTATATACTAAACTCTAAATAGTATTTGTGATAGACAAGGTATCAATATATAAAATGATGAAATATGGGGTTATTATCGTAGTTTAAATCAGGATTCGCTATAAACTATACACCTACTTAGGTACCTCTACATAAATCTTTTTTCAAAAACGAAAACAAAAAAGCGAATCAGTCCAATTCGGTTCGCATATACTATTTCGACTTCAATACAAAGATATTCCATTTATTTCTCACCATAACAATCAAATCTTCTGCCCTTACTGTTGTAATAAATTATGTTATTTGCTATGATCTAACCGTATCCTCCAAGGTATTATAATTCAATTTAGACTGGAAGTATATGTACATAGACAATAATCACATTGCCCGCATTGACCTCAAACAATCGCACGATCGTAGAGTCAAAAAATCTCACACCTGTTCAGTGGACTCCTGAGTTTTGACGCTCTTCCATTCCAAGAATAGAGAAGAAACAAACGCTAATCCAGTAACAGGAATCGCTGCGATAAAAACCTTCTGCAAAGCACCATTGTATACTTCCAATAGTGCAGGCAATTGATCCGGATCAACTACAGATCTGAAGCCCGTGGCACCAGCATCCAAGACTGCCTGAATATTGACTCCTGGCAATTGTCCACTATCATATGAAGCTTTCAATTGGTTCTGGAGAATTGTATTTCCAACAGAAACAAAAACTGCACCACCAAAAGACTGTGATGCAACCACCGCAGCGGTACCAATGGGGATTTTCTCCAAAGGTAAGACGGTTTGGACAGCGGTAAATCCTTGCTGGATTGCAATGCCGAAACCCGTCGAACTGAGAATTTCGTAGCCGATCCATTCTGCCGTTGTGGTATCAGTTCTGAATGTACTGATGAATCCACAGCCTATCGTGGCAATTGCTGTACCGATGATTGCGGGTGGTGTAAAGTACCCGGATTTGGAGACGAAAACACCGGCTACGAGTGTGAAGATAGCATTGCAGAGGACATATGGAATCATGTCAACACCAGATATGATTGCGGATGTATTTTTAATCGCTTGAAACCACTGAGGGAGATAATAGCCATGAATAATCAAGGCGGAGTAGAGGAAGAACGAGAAAAGGCAGCTTGCTAGTACGGTGCGTTGCTTAAGGATTTCAAGTGGAACCAGAGCTTTGTTGCCTCTGTACCAAAACCACAGTCCTAACACAATCATGGTTACTCCAAAGCCGACGAGAAGGCCAATAACCATTGGGCTGGACCAACCATTGCCCTAATGAATAGTCAATACCTAGTAGTTGTAGACCGCCAAACCACAAGAATAAAACTTACCTCTTCAGTATGTTGGAAAGCGATGAAAAGCATAACACATGCACCGAGCAAAAGAATATTTCCAATGATATCGAGATCCAGGACTCGAGAGCCGAACGATCGTTTTGTGTCCATGTTATTCTTAGGGTTGAAGAATAAGATCATGGCTAAGATGGTTACACCACCGACCGGAAGATTGAAATAGAAACACCATCTCCATGATACTTTATCTGTGAAAACTCCTCCCATCAATGGTCCTACTGTAGCTCCTAATCCGAACCTGCAATCCAATTAGTCTAGGGACGAATAACCAAATCGTAATACTCACATCAAACCTACAGCCGCGGTGAAGACAGGACGTCTTTGTATCGGGACACTATGCGCGACAACAACAAAAGACCCGGTTAAAATACCCGCACTTCCAACTCCAGCGATAGCACGCCCTATAATCAATGTGAAGGAATTGGGAGCTACGCCACAAATTAATGATCCTATCTCAAATAGCGCATTTGCGCCTAGATATGACCATTTGATACTGAAAATAGTAAAGATCCTTCCATACATCGGTTGAAACGCGCATGCCGTAAGTAGGTACGCACTTCCATACCATCCGACGTCTGCGTAAGACTTAAATTCTCCACTGATATATGGAATTGCCTAGAAGAAATGTTAGTAATGCGTGTAACGGAGAAGGTGGTAGTGATAGGCATACAGTTGTGATAATCGTTCTATCCAAAGAAATCAAGAGCACCGACAAGCAGAGCCCGATCGTGAGAATCGTTAAAGCAATGGTTCCAGGATACTCAATTTCCGCTTCCAATTCCTGTGGCTCTGGTGGCGCAACAACCTCCTCATATATTTCTGTTTTTGCGCGAGCCCCGAACGCATCCAGATTACTGGTGGAGGCTAACGATATTGCGTTGACCTCTTTGGTTTCCCAATCCACCATCTCATCTATATTCTTCATGAATTGATCACTCCATAATCCTGGTTTTCCAGGATGTCTCTGCTCTTCCACGGGTGTTGATAATCGTTGCGGTCGCTCAAAAGTCTTACTTCTCTTGGTACTACACGCGGATTCACCAAGAGTGCTTTGAGAAGCTAGATGTCGAAGTGATGGAGCTGCGGATGTTATGATATCTGTGAACAGTTCATTGAGACCAGCGCTATTCCGGGATGCCTTGTTAGCATCCATATCCGAAGAATTTCGTGGTCCGCGAGATGTGGTGGGTTTTAATATTCGAGTATTTTCATCCTCGAGTGATGGTTTTTCCAACTCCAAGATGGATTCAAATTCTGCACAATCAGAGCCTGCTTTCGTACTCTCTGCGGTAGTGGGACGCGAAGTTGAGCTCACATTGCGCGACTCTTCTTTGTATTTGTTTAGTGAATTGAGGGAGACCTTTGGCCTATGTTCTTCTGGCTGCTCAGAACTTCCTTGAGAATTCAGCCTCTCCGTCGATATTCCCTTGTTGCGGCCCAACTGTGATTCTGCGAGCTGAGGTTGAGTTCCATCTTTGATCTCTTCCTCATTGTCTTGAGAATCTTCTTGTCTATCAGATCCTTCATTTATTGCTTGTTGATTGTTGTTAGTTTCTGAATGACGAGAGAGCCCATTTGCCTCATTTAAACCTGTTTGGTCTCCTCTGTCATCCAGATTAGTTTCAGATGACGGTTGCATATGGAATATTTGGCGCGAAAAGTCAAGTTCTTCCACTAAATGTGTGTTTGGTGCTGCATTTTCAATTGGAGAGCTCGCTTCACCGTCTAAACCCATAATTGCATCTCCAGGGGATCCCTTCGTGGTGTTGTTTTGATATTAATGTCGATGTAAAGTTGTTTCAACTCCTTTCTCTACCTGCAATCAAAATTACGATGTGAGGTATTGGGTATGGTTGATTACGTAGGTGAACCATTAGTTACGGATACGGGATTGCTGATCGACAATATATACTATTGTAGATATGCGGGCTGGGAACTAGTATAGATATCCGGCACTATTCGGGATGAGAACTGGGTTTTCGATGTAGATCTTTGCCGGAGAAATTGGTCTGTGACATCTCAATCAGCTAAACATTTTAGGTTTTTTGAATCATGGGCCGAATTTCAATGGGCTGACGCTGTGACAAAAGCTTCTTTTGTACGTATAGAATGTTATCTAACAGAGAAAATTTATTCAACATCTGAAGATGAAGTCATTTCAACACCATGTGACAGATATGCTGCAATTATTATGTATCTTTTGCGGCGAATTAAAAATTATAATATGTACAGACAGCGATGAAAACCTTGTATCCAGACCACATGAACTCTGGTGCTCATAAAGTTTGGCTCTTCTTCAACCCCACCAATTGAGCAAGAGTAGAGAAGACACCAACTAGGCCAGTGCCATCAGTATGTCTTCCTAATGCCTCAGATTCACCAGTGAATGATTCCTCCAAATCTTGCTGGCTCTCCACAGACAGAGTGTCTGCAATCTTCTTTCCCCTTAATCTCTCTTCCTCGATCTTTGCATGTGTCCATTTTTCAAAGTTGCCTGTTTTGATCTCTTCACTCAATTGCGCATCCAGTTCATTCTTCTGAAGAGTATCTGGAAGCAGTCCAGAAGCCCTCATCATGAATTCAGGGCTAATTGTTTTGCGACCTTGCTTGAAAACACATTTGCCGAGCGAGGATGCCACAACACCAGCCCTTGGGTCCAATTCCTTGCGCTTCTCATCTTCCTCTTCTGATTTCTGCTGTGGATAAAGCGTGTATGACTTTGGTTTTGAAGCATCCTTTCGAACAAAATGTGTGACAGTCCATATCCATTTTTCGTCCCATGATAAAATTCTTGTCCACATCTCATATGATTCATAAGGCTTGAGTTCCTTCTTGAAATTGCAATTTACTGCCCCTAAAGCAATGCCGAAAACTGGTTCCTTCGATCCTGTGAATGCCTCTGTTCCACCTCTCATCTGTTCGATGGCCTCGGAGAATAGCGTACAAAACAAGTGTGTTCGAGCTACATCAGCATCCGAAAAATAGGAACTATTACTTTCTAAGAGGAGTTAGTGATTATACACCAGGAAAATTAATAGCATTCACAACTTACTGTGGAGGTTCAAGTCAATCTCCATCAACGGGGCATGTGATTCAGTAATCAACGGCTGGAAGATCTGATGTGGTCCACATTTTACTTTTGGCCTCTGTGAGCGAAGACAGAATCGAAAGGCGTTGACGATACGTAAATGCCAAATTAATGGCAGAGTCTTGAAATTTCCAATAGCTAGTATGATGACAGCGAGCTTCCATACTGTCAACGATGTATATATATAACCCAAACATCTCAGAAGAATGTGTAAAGAGTACGTAATGATGGCCCAGAGAAAAGTTGTGCTTGGGAGGAAAGGCTGAGTGGTAAACCCGGTATATAGGTGTGTGGTTCCCGTACCACTGGCTGTGAAGTTGTTCATTTCGGAGTTTTATGGTGAGATGGATACTGAAAATGAAAATTTCTGCGATGCAGAATATTATTCTAGAATATTTGACATGTGGAAAGAATATGAGATCATAGAAAAGAAAAAGAAGAAATGATTTCTAATTTCTGTTCCTGAAATGCTTGATTTCACCGCCAGCACTGCAAATGGCAAGATCTAGCCTGAGCTTCTATTAATACATGTCGTAGATGGCGCCCAGATAGACCCAGTATTCTTGTGAGATTTGAAATCTTTTGAGTTCAACAAAATTATGTGTAAATTGAGCACGATGGCGTTCCATGCAGAGATCTTCGTTTGCAATGTCTATTACCAAAATCAAAGATCTACCTTAAAGGTTGATCATCATATCCGCTAGTGAATTGAAGACGGCTGGGTGAGGATGCATCATTCCAGTTTCCTGCGGCTCTTGCATTAGCTTAAACTCCAATGGACTAGTGCTAATCTCTTCCGCCTCCTAGCAGGGCTCCCGCATGAAACCACTTTGTGTTAGTAGTATGAAGATCTACACAGAAACTCTGGACTTGGCCGAGAAAGTTAATCTATCAAAGGTCCGAATCGATTACTGGTTCGATAGTGGGTAGAAAGTAAACTAAAATGACTATAGACTAGCTGACACTGAGCCGGCCATCCCTCTATGAGAATCAAAAGACACTTTTGTTTGATTCATATACCCTTTTCGGACTAGAGCCTTCACCCGAGATCCATGCGTATGTTTGCTTTGGTTTAGGGCTGACAAAATTGCGAAAGCTGGAAGATCTTGAAGTCGATTCCAATGATTGTTGCCAAGACCCATATCAACATCTCGAGCATGTGAATGTATCCCCGGGAACAGGTAAAAGCTGTTTAAGCTAGCCCGGGAGCTACTTATTGTCAACCTGGATAATGAAATTATTGTATTACCTTATCGTATTTCACAAAATATCGTATTTCACATGTGACTGTGTTGCAAAATTTCAGAGATTACAATTGTTTTCTATTCCTACATTCGAAGCTCTCAAAGGGAGAATATACATTATGCTACAAAATAAAACTTATCAAATAAAAACTTCACCATCAAATCCCCATTAGAACTGCTCCTCGAATTTATTCTCCTAAACCCCTCCTATTACGTACCTCCTACATAGATTCCCCAAATCCCAAGAGAGAAAGCTCCTCAGCCGATGGCTTTGTAGTTTCAAACTTCAGTGTTTATGACTTTCCTGCAACTTTAACATCCTGGGCCTTGATTGCAGTTCTCTTCACTGTAGTCTTCTTGTATGTAGCAAAATAGAAAGAGATGAAAAGGAAGAGGTAGGAGCTCAAAATGGTACAGCCAGCGAAAGCAGCAAATGGCTCACCGGCACATGTTCCGAAGTGAGGGAGATACTCGTAATAGGCGCTAGCGTAGTAGTTATATGTAGCGAACTGGGGAAAAGTCAGTAAGAATTTTATTTCCTGATTTTGGTACTTACATAAACTGCGAAAAGATCAATGACAAACTGTGTGATTTGCATGCGGGTGATCCATTCTTTCCAGGTAATACGGATTCCACGTGCACTCTGAAAGTAGTACCAATACATCACAACGTGGACGGAAAGATTCAAGGTGATTGGAACCCAGGATACTGGAGTGTGTCCGACAAGTTGAGTATAGCACAAGAGAGCTGTTGCTGGGTGGTGATAGCAGTGAAGAAATGCTAGAAAAACAATAAGTACCGCACAAGTTCAGGCTCGGTTATGACTTACTTAAAGGCTTCTTCTTGAGGAACAAGAAAACGGTATCAAGCAACTCCACATATTTGGTGATGTAGTTCAGCTGTATGAACTCATTAGCATGATTCTCTTTCAAATCCTGGGAATATCAACATACGTAGTAGAGAGTAACCAATGGCTTAGTCCATCCAGTTCCACCGCAGATACCATCAAACAAGCCATTCTTCCACAGACTTGGAATGAGCTGCTGCGCAAAGAGAACAAGCAACGAACCGCTTACGACGGTCAACATCAAGTTATGTGCCATGAACAAACCATTCAGTTTGTATGCTGGACGGTTCTTCATCCATGCTTGACCACCAAAGATGACTACGTAGTAAAGAACTATTGTAACAAGAGTTGATTTTAACGTAGCCATTGGTGTCTTTCCTGGAATGAATTCGAAACTTTCAGCAGGATACCCTGCGATCGATGTCCAGAGTTTGTCAAAGGCTTCCCATGGGGAGAACTTGATGGCCCCATCCAGCGGCAAAAGAAGAGTACTGCTTGACATATTGACTGATGATGTCGCAACTCGTTGGAAAAGAATGTGTGAGATAAGAATGAGATTCGAGATGGGATTCTGATGTCAAAAAGAATTTTGTTATCTTAGGGGTTAACGATTATATCTTAAAGAATTTTGCTTCTTTCGAAAGATAGGGAGAAAGTGTTAATCCCAGTTGAAATGCCGTTTCTCATACATTGAAAACTTTGAAGACTTCTATGGACTAGTAATGACGATCACAATCAAGACTATAATTTGTAGTACTGATGATCTGAGCCAAAATCTCCAGCTGAGTGAATGAGAGTTCGAGTTGGCTGAATGAGAGTTTGAGCTGAGCAGTTGAGAGTTTGAGAACTACTTTCAATTCCATGGGTCCGCAAAGTCTACTTCCTGGCTAACTTTCGCCATGAAATGGAGCTTTGTCACTATGGCCAATGGCCGCCATCAGGGGCGACGGCAAGTGTAACGACAGATTTGGGGAACCGAATTGAGCTTCCGGACGTTTCAGGCATTAAATTATTGCTACCACTTGGCGTGCATGGGAATGATCGAATGGAAGAATTTCTCCGAAGTACACGGACTAGCTCCACATTGATCATTACTAAGAATCCATAAATGATGTTTCGTAAGGGCTTTATTAGGGACCTCTAGGTCAAGATAAGCTTTTTGCGGGTACCCTTCGCCTATCTCGGATCTTGATGATCGCGCAATTACTCGTTCCAGCTGTCTGCTTCCCGCTTACGTGGAGATGCCTACTAGTATTTGTAGATCAGCAACAACAGTGGGGATGGGACTAATCCGATCCTCACAAGCGGGCCGCCTGTTTCACGTTATTCTTTTACTCGAAAATTTAGAGTTTGCTTTTTGAGTCAATTAGAAGCATTTCGATAAACTTATATTAATAGAATGCTTCTTGCACATCTTCACGAAGAAGTCTTTGCCCCACTCCCTCCGAGTTTCGATCACGCCGAGTAATTAGTTAAGACATCAATTTTGGCGTGTCAAGCAAGGATGTTTACATATAGTGCTGGCATTGTTCGACATGTTAGCTGGATATATTGTTTACCGTCTATTGAAAGTTATTAGTAGTTGATACATTCTTGGGAATGCGCTTCTGCAATATTTGTGGAGCATCTTAGATAGATTCGATCGTAAATGTGTGATGACGATCAATGAGATCAACATTTTCGAGCATTCTAGCTCAGATACACCAAGTGTTGTTAAGATTATGATCCACAGGTACAGACGGTGAATAATTTTCTTAGCATTTCGATTTCATTCATCAGTGACACAATTCCGGTCTCTATTTTGTCATTTCGTACTCAACTCATTAACACTTTGCTTTGAGCAACGAGATGGCTATCGAAGTATCTTTCGCCTCCCTTTCTGGGGCAGCGACGTTGATTGCACTCCTAATATCAAAGAACTCCTCGTGGACCACTCTATACTCACTTCAAGTTGTCTTTGGAGTCTTCATACCATCATATGTCTTTTACCTCAGTTACATCTTCCCATTTTATATTTCCGAGTTAAGACATGTTCCTACAGTCCCTGGCTTCCCTCTCTGGGGTCAATTCTTTGATATTATCAGCACTGAGATTGGTGTACGACAACGTGAATGGCATCAAGTCCATGGCCCAATCATCAGATATTTCTTTCCCTTTGGAGCTGAACGTCTATCAGTCGTAGATGACGATGCAATCAAGCAGGTATGATAGATCAGTATAAAAACTCCTTTAGTACAATCTCTAACATAAATTTGTAGATGACAACCAGAAATCCATACAACTTTCCAAAGCCAGTGCGCGCAAAGTTGTGGATGGTCAGAATTCTTGGGGAAGGTGTTCTTCTTGCTGAGGGAGATGAACACATCCATCAACGAAAGTCCTTGACACCAGGTTTCTCTATCCAATCGATTCGGGCGCTCTACCCAGTATTCTGGCAGAAGTCATTGCTTCTCACCAAGCTTTGGAAGAAAGAAATGGACGCTGATTCGGTAAAGTCTAAGCCTTTTGAGGTTCTGGAATGGTTGAACCGCACTACTCTTGATATCATTGGTGCCGCCGGCTTTGGTGTTGATATCAACTCTCTCGAAAATCCCGAGACTCCAATTCGTGAGGCCTACCGACTTGTCTTCGCTTTCGATATTGGATCCCGTATCTTGCACGGTCTTCAGGCTTTTATCCCATCCACCAAGTACATCCCAGCCAAGATGAACCGTGATATGGAGAGTTCGCGAAAGATCATTCTTAAGACTGCAACAGATATCATTGATGAGAAGCAAGAACAAGCTGCTCAGAGAACCAACCACAAGGACATCATCGCTTTGATTGCCAAGGACAACTTGAAGATGAAGGAAGCTGGAGAAGAAGGTTTATCTTTTGAGACTATGCGTGATCAAATCATGGTAAGCGAACCTTGCAAGTAGCTCCTTGAAATCATGCAGAAGACTAATATACATTGTTCACAGACTTTCCTTGGAGCAGGCCACGACACAACAGCAACAGGTTTAGCATGGACAATTCATCTTCTCTCAACTCATCCGGATATTCAAGATAGACTCAGAAACGAGATCCGCGAGCACATGCCTTTTCTATTTGATCAAAAGTCCCGTTATGACGGAAGCGTTGAAAAGACCGATGCAGATCTTCTACCATATCTCGACAATGTCTGCCGTGAATCTCTCCGCTTCATCCCACCCATCCCAATGACAGTTCGACAATCTCTCAAAGACGACAAATTGGGCCCATACAAGGTTCCAGGTGGGACAGTCATCTATATTCTCGCAAACACTATTAACCATCTTCCTATGTACTGGGGTCCCACAGCCGATGTTTTCAACCCAGATCGTTGGGACAAGTTGCCTTCTTCTTTCACCGCCAATGCTTTCATGACTTTCTTACAAGGACCAAGAGGTTGTATTGGACGTAAATTTGCAGAGACCGAAATGAAGGTTTTGATATGTTGTTTATTGAGCATGTACAAGTTTGAGCGTGATGAGAGCGTGGAGAACCCCGAGGACTTGAAGATGTGGAGATTGGTTTTGAGACCAAGAGATGGTCTTCAAGTTAAGGTTACCGCCATCTAAAGTTGTTCTATACTGGAGAAGATGTCAATGTTATTCGGTATGAAGGAAGATTAGGGGATGGTACAGAATTTTTTTAATTTTTACATAGATATTTTCGTAAAGACTCTTGCTTGTAAGAGCTCTGGTCATAGTTTACGTACCCTACCCTTTCTGTAATATAATTTTTACAAATACCTTGCTTTCTTATATAAATAGAAGTAATGAGTGACTCCCCAGAAAGAAAACTGATTCAATTGAAATTTAGACATGTAGAACTGCCTGTGACCCAATCTTGGAAAGCTGTAATTCATTCATGAAAACAAGGGAACTATCATGTCTTGACTTCGGATCAATCGTACTAATTCTAACAAACAATCATGATTTTACCTTTCATCTGCCACCGATTCAATATTTATATATCAAGTAGATCAAAGATTGAATAGAGAAAGGGTTTTTGTCATGTCTTTGCTAAGGTTGATGAGGACAACTTATAGACTGTATCCAACAGTATCTAGACTAATATATAAGGTGTATACACATTACACAGAAGCCTAAGGGACGCTGTAGCCATCCTGCTTTCACTCTCAGTATGAATAGGAAATATTAAAATATAGTATCCCCATTCCATGTTACGTAGGATACCGTCACATACGTCATGTGCACACGGGAGTGGGTAGAAGGTGGGCTACATAACCATTAGTCCAACAAATGCGCTTTTTTGAAGGATTGAGAGCATGGTTTTTCCTATCTTCCATAACAGAAGTCAGAAATAGGCAGAATGAGCTAGGCTCTCAACCCTGTCAAATTTCCATCTGTCTGCAGATTTGAAAAATTCGTAACTCACTTTGCAACACAAGCAATGCAGGTGATCTAACGCATTGGGGGTACACGAAATCAAAAATTCAGGGCAATGGATAGAAGCAATTTTAGAAGGGTAAAAATGTATATATTAGAATTAAAAATCTCCACAAAAATCATCTCGCCAAAAAGTTTTCTCCCCAAAATTCAACTATCATCTCAACAAACATGCAGGCTCCATCTCCTAGTACAAATGTTCAAGGAGTTTGGAATCATGTCCTCCCGCCTCATCGAAACACGATCAATACATAGCCGTGTCAGCCTATGCACTGGGCTTTCCCTCTCTCTCAACTGTAACAGGGTTGCAGACAGCAATTCCCACGCAGTCGATATCAATGGGAAGAAGGAGCTGGTTGTTTAAATTGACCAAACCCGCATCCTCATTTTCTTGTACTTGCTGCGGGTTTTGGATTGTTGGGTGGAATCCGGTTTGCTCGACATTGGCGGGGACATCGGCAGTTTGGACATCGGTGGGTTGGACATCGGTGGGTTGAACTGTGCCTGGGTGGGCTGGAGCTGGGTGGACTCCAGCTGGGTGGACTGGAGTTGGGTGAATCACAACTGGCTGGACTGGAGCTGGGTGGACCTCGGTTGGGTGGGCTGGGGCCAATGGACCCTCACCTGCTTGAGCGGCCTCATATCCTGGGTTTCCTGCATGGCGAGCGATCTGTCGATCGATCTGTTAGAAACAATTTCCCAATAATCCTGTTTGAAATCATACCTTTGTGGCGCCGCCTGGGACCAATTTTGTCAAAGCATCAAGCGATGAGCCCTGGCTGACGGGAAGAGCAATGCTGAAGTCCGCAAGGACAACAACGAGAGCAAGAGCAGAGATACGTGAGAATTGCATGTTTTCGGTTTGGAATTCTGAGTGAACAGGTTGGTTTGATGATTGAGTATGGAGGTGAATGAATGAGTAAATAGTTTGGTAAATGAGTGTGGTTGTTAATGAATGAATGTGAAGTGTTTGATGAATTATTCGATTTCCAACGCAATGAGAATGAAGATATATACCGCAATCCTGGCGACTGACCGATCATTCTACCAGGATTCTCGGAATCTGCCGATCGTACCGATCTACCAGCTTTGAGACAGCAAGAGACCCCGAAAGGGGATCTGGTGTTCCTGAGAGGGCTACTGAGCGAATAAAGTTTTCGCTACCGCTGGAATTCAGATGCGAAAGGGAGATCGGCAAACTAGGAACAAACGATTATGGATATAACGGAGCAAAGTCTAAGTTCATGTTAATTTAATAATCTTTTCAAACTAGCATTGATGAACTCCATGTCGACCGCTTAAAACGCCACAAAAATTACTTCAGTGTGATCGAAAACCATACTCAGTACCATCACGTGAGTTGATCGGATTCGGACATTTTAGGCTTGGCGATGTAAGGCTAAGCGAATTCAGTCAAGTCAGGGACAGCGAAGCTAGCGTTCCCTCAGCTGCCCCACAGAATCACGGACAGAGATTCGTCGTCACCGCTAGAGCCCCACCAATTCGGAAAGTTCTATGCAATAGCAACGGACCACACATAAGACATACTGTACCCGAACAAGAGAGAGTCTGCATATCGCAATCTTGGTGATTCTGCTTAAGTCAAATTTAATTACTGTACTCTGTGGCTCACGATATGGAACAACTGTTGTCTAGATCGAATCGTCCTGTCGAACTATCTTGCGGAAAGTCAGAATCCGAGGCGTCCATGAACTTTAAACACTATTATCTCGTCCAAACTTTAGATCTACGTTCTTGGACGACAATTATAAAATCGCTGATATCGAGGATCTTTCGATCTTTCTCCCCATTAAAAAAGTTTATATCATTCTTATGGGCAGTCATGTGGATCCAAGCGATCGGCGGCTAACTTATTGAAGGGTCCTTACTGACAATTTTTAATCGGCATCTGGATTATCCTCGTAACACATCAAAGACGCAATTAGGCGGTAGACTATTTGTAGCTCGTTTAGTCTAGGGACGAGATTTTAGAAACTTTTATTGTGTCGAGGAAATGATTTTATATCCACTTCAACAGGATATGAATGGTGTATCTCAGCGAAATGAGTTTTTGTATTGGTGGGTTCCGTGTTTTTTTAGAACTGGCCAGCATCAACTCTATAATCAATAATTTTTAGATTTACATCAATTCAAATAAGATTATTGAACACCACAACTTGATAAATAAAAAAGCTAATCATGACATCCCCAAAGCCTGACCCTCAAGCGCACCTCCACTCTGCAAATTGACCAAAAACCTTGTCCTCTCTCAATGCCAGCAAGCATTCTCTCCGCAAGCCCATGCAAATTTCCAAGCCCCCCTCCCCGATTTTCTCCCCCTCGCCCCCGGGAATTCTCGGGAAAATCACAAAGACTCCATCAGTCTTCAAACTTCTCCACCTAAACCTTTTGCATTTACCACCAAGGTTGTTCCCCCAATCCAAGCCGTAATATGGTTGTCCTGACCAAGATGAGCATCCAACATTACGTTGGTAGGACTTATAGCCACTTGGCTCTAGTCGGTTAAGATCAGATACCTTTTGAATTACTTTGATTACGTCTCTAACCCTCGCCTCGTCAACGTCACGCACTGATTGGCGAACGATGCGTGCGATGGCTCCAATCTCTGTAATATTCGAGGAAAATGATATCAGATCATAGAATGTGCTAATAGATTTAGAAATCAACACAACATTTCCAGTAAAAGTAGGAGAAATAGCCGGCTGAATACGGTTGCGTCCGTTGACCGTCATGACGAGTAGTGAAGGAGTATATAAGTCGACGGAGTCTGAAGTAGCTAAACGTGCCGAGGTTATTCTAGACCAAATGAGTGCAACCAAAGCATCATTTGTAGAAACCCAAGATAAATCGTTCGACCCCTCATTTGCCAGCTCTTTCAGACGTCGCAAAGAATCGTCTGAGAAAAAAAATACTCCCGTTCCCGCCACATCTGAGGAAGTCGAAACATATGGCGTGGAAGACAAATCCTCTGGCAACAGTTTGTATTCTGGATAATCCTCCAATCTACCCGTTCCCTCTCCTTGCAACAGAGCAGAGTTGTCAATCCATTCTTCAGTCACCAATTCATGACCATTTCCCCCATGACAGAATGTAGACCACAATTTCAAAACATTAAAGATCCCCGCTTCATCCATAACGCAATGATGTACTGCGCAAACCAAGACAATGCCGCCACGGATGATGTTTGCTTGCGCAAGAAAAACTTTAGCGTTATTTTTTACAAAATCTGGCAAAACATCTCCATCAACTGCATCGGTGGGAAATTCGTTGGCTTGGATACTTTGAAAGTCATATTTGGAACTGAGATCCTTTACCGAAAGAATTTCATTGACGCTGAAAAAAGGAGCTTGCACGGCAAGTGAGCCTTTTTGGCAGTGCAGTTCTTGGGATGGCCCAACTGACGCGGAAAGGATAGGGAACGCTGATATAGTTTTTGAAAGGCTGTCTTGGAGTGTTTGAATGATAGCTTTGGGGGTCGAATTAGAGGAGAAATAGAGGAGTTTGGGGACGTGGACGTGTGGTGATAGGTGATCGAGTGGAGAGAGTGGGTATGGTTCTTTATTCATGATTTCGATGCAGAGTACAGATAGATGTTGTGGAAGCAAGTTTTTGATCAATAATATAACATGTAATTCCTTTCAAATTAAACTTGAATACACTGGGTGATTCTTGAGTTTATTACGATTTACAACCAGGGCATTCGACGATGAACTGGCATAACCAATATTGACAACGCACACCACTTCATCGGCCATCTCACTTCCAGAAACACGGATTACCATATCCCCTGATAGTTCGTACTTAGCTCAGCACAACCCTCTTTTCAATAATTAAGTACTAGTATAAACCAGGTTATGTTATTGTGGGCCGCTGTTCCGAGAATATGATCTGCACGCACTAGCGATACCCTGACTAGGCGATTCGATGAAGTTTATCCAAGTTCCGAAATATTATAATTGTCAATAATGGCACTGAAAAGGCGTTATAGCAACGCTCACGTATCATGCACAGTCTAAGGTATATCACAATTAGCCCACTCTATTTTATTTTTGAAGATCTTCGCAATGTCCAGTTGATGTATGTAGCTCATCGTCTTTCCTTTGATCCCTGTTGCAATTGAAGTTCCTCTCAACGAGATTCTACTTACCATTCTATTATGCTCCATTGACAAGCACCATTTGAATTGATAAGATTCTCCAACACCTGAGATCATCAAAATATCATCAAATCTTTGATTCATGTATATCTTTTCTCTTTCTTTGTACATTGGCGTTTTCGTCATTCTTTCAAAATGCATTTCCATCTATCTCACCCAACGAAGACGTCTTCGAGAGTCTGAACGGCATGGCTGTGCGCCTCCTCCAACAGTGTCTGCATTCGATCCCCTTGGTATCATGAGTGTTCTTTCAGCGGCGAGAGCAAATCGTGAAGGAAGAAGCCCGATATGGTTCATGGAACTTATGGATAAGATATCGCCAGATACTTTGACCGTGAGGGGAATGGTTTTAGACACTGAGATTATTATTACAAGAGACCCAAGCTTGGTGCAGTTCATCCTACAAACTGAGTCAAACAAATGGGATATTGGACCACAAAGGAAGGAGATTTGGAGCCCTCTACTTGGAGATGCTATCTTTACTGCTCAAGGTATGTTACTTTGACTTGATGCAGAACATGCAATTAATTCTTATGCATCACGAATTCTAACGTTAAAAATATAGGCGATGCGTGGAAACACTCCAGACAGCTTGTACGACCACAGTTTTCGAGGGATAGAGTATCTGATCTCGATCTCGAAGAGAGACACGTTCAGGCACTATTCGCTCGGCATGAACTTCAAAGCACTGAAGATGGATGGACAGGAAAAGTTGATCTGGCACCTCTGTTCTACAATTTAACGTTGGACGTCTCAACTGAGTTCCTCTATGGAAAATCTGTACATTCTCAAGAAGCAGGTAATACAGCCAGTCCAAACCCCATACAAAGCACGGAAGATACGGATTTTCGTACTTTCGGACTTCATCTTGATGCCGGAAAAGAAACGTTATTCATGAAAGGCATTGCTGGTCGGTGGAATGGACTTGTCAAAGGCCGCAATTTTGATCATCACCGCGACGAGGTACATAGAATGGTCGACAAATTTGTGGAAGGCTGCCTCCGTCAAACCCAAGACGAGAAAAGCCCTGAACCCAATTCGGAGAAAAAGCCATTCTCACTTTTGGATGAATTGGCCAAGGTAAATCAAGACCCAGTCCAGCTTCGCCACGAAACTCTGCAGGTACTCAACGCTGGTCGCGATACAACTGGTTCATTAATCGGATGGATATTTTTTTTCCTTGCACGCAATCCGGATATCTACTCCAAACTCCGAAGCATTATTCTCTCTGACTTTGGACCATCCGGTTCAGAGATCTCGTTTCAATCTCTGCGGTCTTGTAAATATTTACAGCATGTAATTGACGAGTCGTTACGGGTTGGTGCACCTGTTCCATTGAACGATCGCACTTGTAATCAAGATACTATTTTGCCACGTGGAGGAGGTCCTGATGGTACACAACCTATGTTTTTACCAGCTGGATCAAGAGTACTGGTATCGACATACGCGATGCAATATAGGAAGGATATCTGGGGTGAGGATGCCGACAAGTTTAGGCCTGAGAGATGGGAAGGAAGAAGGGCCGGATGGGAATTTATTCCTTTCGGTGGAGGTCCAAGGAAATGTATCGGTCGTAAGTTTCCCCGTCCTTGAGATGCCACATGTATAACTAATTTGCATTTACAGAACAATTTTCCATGACTGAGACTTCATACATTATTATAAGATTTCTTCAAAAGTATGATCAGATTGAGAATTTAGAGGAACCAGGGCCAGTACTATACCACCATACTGTCACAAACCGAAGTATGAACGGGGTACAGGTTAGACTGCATAGGGCAGATCCTTTGAGTATTGTTTGATTTGTAGGGTTTTATTGGGACGTTCGGAGTAAATACCATTATTCCATTGTTTTATTATTTTTAATTAATCTTCTATACTATTGTCATGAGCACAGCGTCCAAAAACTAAGGACACTTGTGCCGTTGCCATATTAACAATAAACCACATCACTAATGTTCGTGACCCTGACAATCAAGAATAAACAAGTGAAATGAATCTGGCGATCATCATGTTATTCATGAATGTACAGAGAAGGGCGAAGGTACACCTCTATGAACTTGCATACCATTAAGCATTGCGGTGGAATTTACGAAGCTGCTCTAGATTCACTCATGCTAATACATGACATAAAGCTGGGCTGCCAGACTAAGATTTGAGTAAGCTTTTAATGTCAAAAAAAATCCAAACTTCGAGATGAAACCAGTATTGCAAATCCATAGATTGATTCAACTGACTTCAAGGTTTAACAGTTTCTGATTAGCAGACTCCAGCCGCGAAAGCCATTGAATGTATGGCATCGCTTCATATTTGATTTGGCGATTCTTGTTTTCCAGCCAACCCAAGTTTAATGAATTTGATGTTTCGTTGGACTCGTACCAAATTAAGGAATCTATAGCTTGAATAAAAAGAATTTCTGACTTGACGTATTCTTACAAAAGGATTGTGGGGAAGTATTTTGATTGCTCATTTCACCACGCACAAAATAAGGTAACAATTTTATCAATAGCATCTATGACTCTAATTTTCAGGTTGGAGATATATACTTCTTTCACCATCAATAATCTCTACTAATGCATCCTTCCTATCTTCTTAGTATTGGTGCACGTGTTTATGTGTGGCTTCCACTAAGCAATTGAGGACTGATTAACGATACCAATTAACTGCAAGCAATGATCAAAAATAATAGGAATTAAAAACTTAAATCGGTGTTTGATTTGAAGTTGTTTATGTCAAAGCCATGTAGCTTCAAATGCTTCCCTAAATATTGAGGGCAGCATACATGATTGTTCGCACAGGCCAATGGATATTACACTTAAGCCAAAGGAATAGGACAAATTATGGCCTGTACAGGTATCTTGCCCAAACAATGAAGCAGACTTCGATAGAAATGAAATCTTACTATAATAAGTTACACACCTTACTGTGTTAATCGAGGGTCGAAAATGCACATTTGTTTGCGTGTCATGCATGTGTGCATGAAATCTTGGTAATGTAGCGAGCAGAGTCTTGTAGGCCAGTGGCCTTTGAATCACAATGGCTGGGAGGCATCTTTATCGTAACGTTGAATCTTGTTCCCCAAAGCTCCACTTCCGCTGTTGACCCATGGAGAGTTCATTGGTTCATCGACAACCAAACTAGTCGATAAGTCTCCGTAAAATGTTCAAAGAAAAGACAAAACACAACGCGAGGCCTCTTTTTCTTCTCGTTTGATACAATTCCATCATAATTCAGGACTACTAACGCAGTACCTGGCCGTAGTCGCCAATCAAATATCTTCGAGGCGGCGATAGTAACTGATCTCCCAATTTCGCAATTTTTTTACATTCTGGCAATGACTCTTGACCAAACGTCAAAAGAATACAAGCGATCAGAAACACTTGTAGATAACAAGTCATACCATTCTTGAAAGTGCATGCTGAGCGAGATGAGTCATCTAGCAATTATTAAATGACCACTACTTTCAGTGTGAATACATTATCAGATTGCTATTCGTACCACGCTTGACTTGAAGTTTTTCGGCATCCCCATAAAACTGGGTTCAAAACGAGACCAGGGTAAATGCTAGAGGTTTGACCAGCTAATCAACTCCAATTTAGTACGGGTTTACCAGTGGCCATTAAATCAATCTCGGTCTTTCATTCTTGACATCCCATTGAAGTTCGCATTGTAAATATCCCTCGCCACCTTTGACTTTGTAAGAAAACTCATTCTTAGCTGGTCATTGCACACCTGAATCTAATAAGATACGAACTGCAACATAATGCTATTGATAAATATCTGGTCCAAAAATTAATGCCACCACGAATGAACTGATGGATATGGCTAACGGTTTGCTCATATCCCACTCTTTCAGGTTCTTTCTCAGCTTTCCGGACACTTCCGAAAAATGAGAGATTTATGTTTGGATACTTTTCCAATCCGAAAACTTTTTGGATGTACAAATTCCTTTAAACCGCGTCTGATGATTGTAGGCCATGGCTTGAAAGCATGCAAAGAGTGATACTCTTGATTTCAGGACAATCGATCTTGAAAGACTCTTCTGCCACTAGTTCAAGGAGTTTAGAGAATCTAAAACTCAAACAGTAATCATGCCACTCCCTCGCTATTAGATCTATAAACATCAATTGAAATCAAATAAGACAATCCAATCCGCCATTTATTCCTCCATTTGTCCGTTCGTCACCTCTTCGCTCCATGCGCTACTAGCCTTCAGTTCTTAGGAAATTCCGAGAAAAAAAGTCGTTGATTTCTTGACATGTAAGTGTATCAACACCTTTTTAGAGAATTGTATCAAGAGATATGGCATTTATGCTACTTCGCAATGAAGTGCTCATTGCCTTTAGAAGGATGATCCTTCGTAGAATAGAGAGGAAGACTTCTTCTTATATGGATGCCACTCAAGCTCTATTCACGACAATCAGGAAATATTGAGTGATCATTGACTGCCACAATCATTTCAATATCACAGCTTTGAGACATACAAGATTGTCAATATATAAGAATATCACAAAGATCTGTTTATGAATGCGTTTGTGCAGAAAACCGAGAACCTGAAATTTTCCTACGAGGTTGGAAGTGTGGCTGGTGCAAGTCCATGTGGCGCAAAAAGCGAAGCTTACGAAACAACAACCACTCAACTATTCTAACATCTTCAATTATCGCCAGAAGAAGTCTTACAGCATGCCTCAATTGTCTCTAAAGCTTGTACCACGTTGGTGGAGCTAGGGCCCGGTCAATATCTCCAGAATGCAATCCAAGATTCCAGAGAGCAGAATCCCATTGGAGCCCCGCCCCCAAGACAACGCGTGAAGCGGAAACGGGCTCTGTTAACATGTATCTTCATCTTTTACATGACTGCTTGGTAATTATTTACATCTGTCGTGGAGGTTCCTGCGCATATCGCTGATCCAGCCTTGATATCCACACACAAAATATATGACGATGGAACATCTTCCTTCAAAAATCGTTGAATGAATCAATCAATGAACTCGTTAGTAGCGTTACTAAAAATGATTCTAGAGGCGGAGTATGGACTGTTTTATGCACGAATAATCGCGATCCTTCAATCTAACACACCGAATTGCGCGAAGACGGTGACAATCAGGAGTCATTGGACTAATATCCTCACCGACATGCAACCGCCGTCCTTCGCGAGTACATGAATAAATTCGAGCCTTTCGAATAGATACCATATGGTCATCCAAGTGGAACACACGAAAGCTATTCACATGCTCGTCTTCACGTGAGAATTGACTAGCCGGAGAAATTCGACTCGGGATCTTCCGAGAAGGCTCGCAAACAATGGGAAGCGGATGAGTAAAAGAGATGGTACGATGAGGGCATGTTTGCAAAAGCTACAAGTGCAGATTGGGCCATCAAGGGGAAGAAATACGCTATTGATCAAAGCCACAGAAATTCTGCGAAGATGGACAGAAGAGAAAATTTGGGGGATAAGGAGGTCCGACGAAGTAGCGGTAGTAATGGGAGAACGAATTCGTGGTTGGAGTTGAGATTTTAAACGGCCACGAGGGGAGCTGCGACTTTAGAAAAAGGAGGTTGTGATGTTTATCCTACAGTGGAAGAATCAAGAGGGGAAAGGATTGAAGAATGGCTTTTGAAGTCGGGCTCTCGTCAACATAATTCAGCGAAGCAGAAGGAACCATGTGAAGGTAAAGCCCAAATGAAGCATGTGGTTTTTCAAAGTATATCTTGCATGCAACAGTCGTACTATTTAGATAGCACACAATTTTTCCCATAGTTTCACTCAAATTTCTTACTTGTTCGTTGTTCTCCGAGGGTGTCGATGGACTGACAGGGTACTCACGATTATGATCAAACAGATGATGTAAGGGCCTTTCAAGCTTGTCAATTCTCGGCCAGGATAGATGTAGACTGCATGCAAAAGCTCGACGTTCGGGGGCTGGATATCACTACATGCGGCATAAAAGGTGGTCTCCAGAGAATCTTTAAATCTTCAATCAACATGATCACCGAGATGTTTCTACTTAAAACGGAGAGGCTTGAGTAGGTGGTCTAGTAGCACTACCTCAAATGATGAACTGTCCTTCTGTCAAGAATGAATGGCAAGATCAGAAGCAGGATTGACAAAAAAAAAAGCCAAAAACATACAACAGTAGGGATTCGCTGGTGGTCACCCACCCAACTACTAATCTACCGATCTGAGGCTTGAGTATGGCAGAGCGGACGGGATGCCCTATATTCCTCAGTCTATGGTCGTATGTGAAGGTGTTAGCTCTATTTTAAATCTATATATGGTTTACAAAACCATACGATCTATCAGAAGCTTAATCCTGTTGCGGATACATGAATTCGAATTCAAAACATGGTCTCTCTAGAGACAGAGTTTACTATACTCCCAAAAGCTTCCAGAGTCTTGAAATCCCCTCGTCCAAACAATGTGTCATATGAAGTAGGTCGACGTGGTGCTTAAGAAGTCTTCATTGGTTACTGACGAGAGTTTTACCTATATCACACAATCGATATATCTCTGGCCCCCAACATCCACTTTTTGTTCGGCATACAAATTTTGATTAGACGTCGGACGATGTGGCTACTTCTTCTGTGGGAGTGGCCGTGGTTCCACAATCTTCCCATCCACAGGTCTTCTCGCAATGATATATTGCTGCATTTCCGGCTCACATTTTTCATTGTCCGGTTGAAATTGATCGATCGTCTCGCTCACGATCTCCAGCCCCATACTTATCAAAAAGTTCCTTTGTCCTTGCTCACTCATCATGAAAGTCGGAAGTGGTTCTCCCATAAATGGCGCAGCATAATCCTCCACATATGTTCTCGTTTCATCATACGCTGCGATATCTTCGTCCTTAACGTACGTATCACTCGGCATCTGACCGAGAACAAATACCCCCCCGGGCTTCAGTGCACTAACGTATTTATATACCGCCGCATGAACGGCTACATACGAAAGTTGCAAATGTGCAAATATCATGAAGACGCCCGAAAACGTGTCTTCAACCTGGAATTGCACCATATCTGATACGGAAAAAGTACCCTTGACTCTCTTTTGAGCAAATTCAACCATCTTGGGTGCGATATCGAAACCAATCACTTCTAGTCCGGCTTCAGCCAATAACTCCGAAACTGGTACCCCAGTACCGCATCCCACGTCGAGAACCTTTGATCCGGGGTCTAACAAAGTTATAGCTTTCTTAACCGCCGCAACCTTGAAGGGGTTGTCGCGATAAGCTTTTTCGTATTCGATATTGAGTGCGTCAAAGGTGTCATGGCCGGCTTGAGATCCTGCCGCTACAGTCGCCATGGCTTAAGATTTCGTTAAAATATCGCTACAATGTTTGTTTTGATATAGGTAGTATGGTATAGAGTGACGTGCTTGTTTTAAGAATCTCAGGGTTCAAGGGCTGGGCCACTCTATCCAGGCGTGCGGAAAACCAATGATTGGATGTAAATTTCGATAAGAATCTAATTTAATGTGCTGCAGAACTCGAAATCAGACGTCAAGAATGACAGGACTTGAGTTTGAGTTCGACTAAAGTGTCTCAAGTAGTACAAAACCAGTTCCGCAAGTTTTGGATGAAACGACAAAACAATTCGTTAAAAGGTCGGGTGCACGGGATAGAATTAGTACCCCGTTATTTAATTGCATGTCATCTAGAGTACTCGGCTATAGCATATAGTTGCTAGCAGCTCAAACGCGAAGAATTACCATTTCGTCCATTCGGAGATGTACAAATGATGCGAAATTGAATCAATTGCATTTACTCCTTGGTGGCGGGGAAATAGATTAAAAGGAGTTAAAACGTACATAATCACGGGATATCCCATATCATGTCTTCGAATCCTAAAGTCCTAAAGAACATATCGGAGAAGTCTTCTACATGCATATGGAAAATCCTCCGCGAATACGATACTCGCTTCTTCAATCAAAGTTGATGTACTCTCGGAGCAGGGGATTCAAGGATAAAGTTTCTGAGGAGCCGCGTCAACAAGGATGAAAGTGGGGGTCAGAGAAAATCTAATAGTGGGGAGGAATTTTTTCTTGAAGTATTTTACGACTGGCCTTGTGTGAATGGGTGATATAAATATGTGTCATTAGCTAAACATCTCGTGTCTTCGTCAAAGCCAATTCTTTTTAAATTGTGCATCGAATGTTTTTAGGATTAGATGTCTGAAATATTCTGGTCCAGAATCAAGATAATTCCAATGGATGTCATTATCCATACTGATGAATGACGGAGTTCCCCGTTCTTACTTGCCCTGATCATATTTTATGCAGGAACGGGGAATATTGCAACTTTGAATAGTCCTCAGTTTTTAGCAGGGAATAAAAATTTCATACCTTCGCCAATCTATCTATTTGTCCAAATTACCAAGATTGGTAATGCGGACCATCCTTCCACAAAGAATTCATGTGGCCACACTGAAGATACTCTTATGTAGTAGATGTATAGAAGATTCAGGCTTTATGACTGTGACTCCACCTCCCCTTTACACTATGACCGAGAATGGAGGGACTTGGACATCCAGATATCAGGTATCTCTCGAAAGACAGATGAAGCTCAAAATAGAGTAAAGAATCACCCATTCGTGGGTTTAAAATGATGTTCTTGAGCATCATATTTAAATATCTGGCAAAAGCCATACATCATAAAGACGTAATACAAAAAACCACCGGAGAGTGTCTAGAATTCGACACTTCTATCCCTGACTCCATTGAAGACGCCATATCATTGCAATATAGATAGCCTCCCATTACCGTTTTCCATGACCGTGTCTATCATTGATCAGTCCATCTGTACCGTCCATGTAGTATCCTTCTTGATGATCATCCGCTGAGAATCACTACTTCCCACACTCACACCATCTGTTCCTTCTTCCCCGGCCTTGTTCCATAATTTCGAACTTCCTTCTCCCGGATTCTTGCCTTTCCTCGCACCTCGTCCTGTGTCGTTTGCCCAAACCCGAAATTTATAATCGTCTGGATCCACATCTTCTCGAATTCTGCTCTCTCGGTGATGGCTTTCATTTCGAAAGGCGGAGCCTAGATTGGAAAGTTGATAGTTCTCTGAATCCTCCAACGTGTATCCCGATCTTCCTCCCAGCTCCTGGCCGTAATATGTGGAAAGATTCTTGACGAAAGGTCGAAGACTCGGTATGATGGCGGCAATGACGGAATAGTTCATTTCGCTCTGTGTCCATACAATAAATTCATCCTCGAGAAACATCGGGTTCGTGGTCAATCCATCTACATCAAATGTGGCTAGTCGGTAGGCAATGGCGATAATCATACTGGATAGAAGTGTTAGCATGCACTTTTCTTTTGTATTAAAGGAGTCCCAAAAGAACGCACGGAAGACGAAACCCAAATGCCACAACGACAATAGTTTTATTCGATTTACTTGTCCGAAGACTCCATACCAGGTAAAATGATAAAGCAACAAACGCGAGCTCGAAAATTATATCAAACGCAGATATGATCTGCCATCTTAAAGACTACCATCTCGGATTAGATTCATACTTTGAGTTAAGTTCGACTTCAAGATAATGCTTACCACGTTATCACAACGCTGTCCAATGGTTTTCCATGGATGCGCCAAATTACACTGTAAAGCCACTGCAAATAGACTCGCAATTGTCCAAATAACCATCAAACCAATTACGCCGCGGAATATTTTCTTGTGTTTTTGATCTGGGGTCAAACTAGCTAGCAAGACTACTACTGAAGTTTTGGACAATCCGAGAGATATGATAAACAACAGCAAGCTCGTATACCACATCTGTCAAGTGAAAAGTTAGCATTTTGCGGAATTTAGTGCGCGCTATGTAGATTACTTGAACTTACTTGCTCTATCTGGGCTTGATTCTTGACTGATACAAGTTCGATGGATTTGCCTAAGCCTTTGGCACAGGCTCCCAACACTACCGATGACTGAATCGCTGCCAGCAGCTACACTATTTGTCAGTTAAATTCAAGATATTTCGAGGATATTATCGACTGCGCGAAGTGACCATCGCGAGTGATGTTCCAAGCAACTAACCGTTGAAGCCACAAGACATAGTTCATCATAACTAACGCCTTTCCCTAACGAACTCCTAGCGAAAGCCTTGATCCCAATGAATACCAAGAGGCAAGACAGCCCTAATGCCGTTGCAATAATGATCCACGCCGAATGATCAGTACTCGTTACGACAGCAAACGGTGCAGATTGACCCGGTGGCACCACCAAGCCAGTCGTCGGCATCGACATAGCACACGTTCTCGTATCGTTAGTCCAAACAAAAACAGATACCGGACATCCACCACGTTATAATTA